>JAPDSC010032104.1:0-31477 GCA_026290005.1 Latrodectus geometricus | reverse complement strand
TTTTTTTTTTCTTTGAAAAAACTTCTTTCTGAGATTTGTTCAAAAAAAGAAAAATTTTAGAATAATATTAATAAAATAAAATGAGTGCATTTGAATTCATTAAATGAATGTAAAACAATTTAAGAAAAGCATAATTTAAACAGTAAAATTGATAGATACAGTTAATTTTATTTATACATTAAATAAATTTATATACATATATTTTTCTCAAAACACTAGCTTTTTTATGATGCAGTCGGAGAGTTCTCCATGTTAGTCTTTTATTTTATCTTTTACGAAACTGCTTTTCAAACAAACGGTGTTCTCCTCACAGCATATAAAATAAAATAAAATAAAAATAATAATATATATTGATAAAGCGTTATGGTTACAAATTAGAAGCCTGAAAAATATAATTTTGAAAAATTGAAAAATAATTTCCATCAACGTCGTAATTATATTAATTCAACTTTGTAGGTAAAATGAATTAAAGGAGATTTCATTATCAACAAAAATTTCTGCATAAACTTATCAGGAAAATTCAAATTTCCCTTATTGATTTTTGGTTTTCAATAAATCCATAATATGCATGTAGAACTGTTTATCATTATATAATTTAATAAATGCTCATTCTAAGTGATTCAATTTCTGGATAATACTTGCATTTTAAAAAATTTTCTTTATTTAATTAAATTATTAAAATTGCAAAATGTTTAAAATTTTCTTTAAATTTTTGAATTTTCAAAGCTAATAAGCAAAATTTTACATTATTTTTATCATAAGAATAGAACATGATTAAATAGGCAATTGAATTTATATATTAGTGCTCATATGAACAAATGTTTTATAATAAGAAAAAATGATTTTATTATAAAATTATTTTTTTATCATTTCTATATCAATGAATTCATAATTAAATTTTGTAAATAAAAAGCTTGTTTACATAATGCTTTCATAAAAAACTAATTGTCATTATTTAAATCCTTTCAAGTATTTTTTTTTCTTGCTCTGAGTTAACTCCATAGTTACACACAGTTTTATGGGAAGTTATTCGTTAATCAAATGAAACTTTGATTCTTAACTTATTATTCAAATTTATAAATAGTCTTAATTGTTCGTCCGTAAAATTGTAATGAAAAGGCTGTTCACTGATATCATACTGCTAATATGAAATAAACATTTTATTAATATATTTAGAAATTTTTTTAAATATTAGATTAAATAAATTATTTTAAAACAAATTGTTACAACACCAACTGTTTAAAGCTAAATTTGATATATTTAATTACACTGGTGTGCAAAATTTAGAAATATTGTAAATTTTAAGTAGATATTCATGAAATTCTAGAAATGATGTTCTTAAGTGATCAATTCAGTGAACATGTGGTTCAAAAGAAAGATCATACATGTGTGCAAATCTTAAGAATAAAATGTTACAGATGGCGGGAGAGTTCTCAAAATGTTAATGGTCGGATCACGCAGCTCAAGAATACAATAAAAGGAAAGACCGAGAAGGAATTAAGAACATTCTCTGTAATTATAAGTGATTTTTCTTTGGTGAAATATGACTAGGGGAAATCACTTGGAAAAATAACGTATAATCGGAAAGAAGGAGGTAAGGTGTAGTGTTATCAGTTTAGCAAAAAAGCTCGGAATCGACAAATGTGTCGCTTCACCCTCTGGGAAAGCTTTTAAAATATACAACTGAAATAAAATTTGTTGGTGACCACCCTAGGAAAACAACTACAATGGAGGGGAGATATATCAACTTGCAGGTGAAAACAGCATGAAACCAATCAACTAGCGCCATTGATCAGTAATTGTGTACAGTAAATGAATGATGAGTGCCATGATTTACTATGATTAGATCCTTCACAAAGGGAGCTTATTCGTCCGCTGTACTAAGAGCTGCATCCCTTTGAAAGTTGGTCATATATGCTATCATTTAAAGTGATATAAGAAGCACAATAGAGTCGTATCTTCTTCATGGATGAGAATCGTTTCAGTGCCACAAGCGATTCTCAACAGCAAATGAGAGATAGGGACAAGGTTTCATCCCAGTAACATTATGGAAAGAGACTGTTACGGTGGCTATGGAGTTGCCATATAAAGACGTATTTTGCTGATCGAGCGAATTAATCTCAACATTTTCAACAAAAGTTTTTAACCAGAGGTTGCTATTCGAAGGAGAGGATCCTTCTCCATGTACAACTATTTTTAGGGGCCATTTTAGAGCAGACTTTATTTTTATGGATGACAATGCATAACCACAACGGACTTCTATTGTTCAGCAGCAACTGGAAGAAGAGGATATTACTCGAATATATTAATCAAAGTACACCTCATTTAGATTCCATTGAAAATGTATGATATGATTTGTAGAGACGCATTGCAACATGATTAGATCCTCCAGGAAACACCCAATAACTAAATAATGCTAATTGAGGAATGGGAACTCTTACTTCAAGAATTGTTGGACAATTTGTTGTTGAGCATGAAGAGATGGTGCGAACAACCAATGTAAGTAAAGATAGGGCATATTTTCGTTAAGGAACATCTGCTTGTTGTTCTTCCTCTTGGACAGAAAATCTATAAATAGGGATACTATGAGTTCAATAAAACCTTTTTAGTTTGATTTTTATATTGCATGTATTGTATTCATTTTTGCGCAATCAATTCTGATTTTGTCATCGTCTAAGTACAAAATATACTGTCTCTCATTTTTGAATTTCATGTCTCTCAGATGATTTCTTGTGGAGTTATGGTAGTAAAAAACAACTTTTGCTTAAATCTTGTACTACAGTATATTATCCAGAGTAAAATTTTTAATTCTAGTGTATTATAATCTGTATTAACTTTTATTTTATTTTAGTTTTTATTTTTTTACATGAAATATACTTACATTGCTGGTCATCCCAATTACAACACCAAGAAAGACAAGAAATATCACAACAAAATTTATTTTGTAGATAACATGTTGACCAAGTATCAAATGATTGAATTAATAGACTTCTCTGGAGTGTGGTTCCTGCTAGAATCAGTAGCTAGAGTAGCCCCCGTTATTGAAGATAACCGCTGCCACACACCTCGGCGTTGATTCAAAGATTCTTTTTGTTGACTGAAAGATTTGGATATGTTATTGGGGTACAGCAGACCAAGCAACTTCCACACGCTCCCAAAGTTGGTCTGGTGTTGGTAAAAAGTGCTGGGGATATAATCTAGGTCAGTCGTTCAGCAACAATAGACCACGTGTTTTCTATCAGAGAAAGATCCTGAAAACGAGCCAACCAAGAAAGCAATTCAATCTGGCGATTGACGAAGAACCCTTGGGCAACGCGTACCACATGTGATCGTGCATCATCCTGTTGTAATATGGCTGTGGGCAAGCCTTGAAGATGAGGAAAAACAACCTTCTCCAGCATCTCGAAAATGTAGCGGTGGCTGTTTAAAGTACCGGCAATGCGTACTAGAGGAGTGTGAGAGTGATATCCAATACCGCACCATACCATAATACACAGTGCAGGACAAGTGTGGTGGTGTATAACGCAGCTATTCAGCATCCTCTCTCCACGTTGTCTCCCTACTCGAATGTGACCATCGTGGTGTTGCAGACAAAAGCGTGACTCATCAGTAAAGAAAATTTTATTCCATCGTCCACATCCTTCTTTCAGTGCATCATTAGCGGTGGAGAAGTTTATGGTTCTGCGCCAAGAGTAGACGAAGCAAAAGAACGAATTGTACGCGCTGACATTGGATGATGCGTTACAGACTGAATGTGCTGCGCTTTGGTTCGTGATGTGGCTGAGTGATCCGACACTGCTATGCACACAATTTGCTTGTGCCACGTGAAGTAGTGCACCGAGGTGGATGTAATCAAACACGTTGGTTCAACGTATTCTCCTTTATTCTACGATCACATATCTGCATTATAGTTGCTTGGTTAAGTCAAACATAACTATTGATTTTTATGAAGATAGTCCACAATCTCGGTAAGCTATTATCCTTCCTCTGTCGATCTCGGATACTTGATCAATGATAGCTGTTATGCAGTTTTCTACAAAGCATAAATGTTTTTTGCTTTCATTCTTTTTCCTCTTTTTTTTCTCTTTCTTCCTTCTCTTCTCTACCTACTATCCACCCAGGTATAAAATAAACCATGACTAATAAATTCTTGCTATTTCAGATTTATTACTCATTTGTTTAGTTTTCAGGAACACTTATCCTACAGGAGATCAGGGCCGGCGCTAGGGGTGGGCAAGCAGGGCCCTTGCCCGGGGCGGCAACCTTAGAAGGCGGCAAATTGGCCCTAAAATTAAATTTTTCAAACTTTTAAACATTTTCCCTTTCTAAAATAATTGAGTTTTGACCCATGATATACTAAACTTTTTTGTTTAAAATGAATCATATTTTTATGCATTAAGATATTTGGAATAAAACCCCTAACGACCTTTATGTATACAGGGTGTTTTTTAAACATACAGCAAAAATTTGTTTCGAAGATACAGGGCGAACAAAATTTTTGACATTATAACAACATTTTATTACCAAAAAATACAGGTAAAGTTTTTTAATCTACAAGAACTGTTGAAAATAATGACCTCCAGATAGAATAAGAATGCAAGAAATTTAATGATTTTAAAAATTATAAAAATGGATTTGACGAAAACTATGTTCGCCCTGTATCTTTGAAACAAAGTGAGTTCACAAAAATTATCAAAAGGATATTCTTAGAGCAGTCGAGGGAACAAACCCTTGAATTTTTGGCGTATGTTTAATAAACACCCTATATATATATATTAATAATGTATGAACTTTTAACTATTTGAAATGTCAAAATATTTGAAATGCAAGAAAACTCACAAGCATAAGAAATTCCCACTTAAAAGTAGCTTAAAACTTAAAGAAATAGTTTTTTTATAATTTAATCAAAGGGACACAATAATGGAATTTTTAACCGTGTGTCTTAATTTGTCGAAATATGTATCAAAACGTCAACATTGCTGATGATTGCAATTTTTTTACTCGTTTTATTTTACCATTAATCGTGGAAAGGGTTTAGGGGTGAAAATGCGCTTTAGGTCCCCTACTCTGCCAACTTGGCGAAAGTGTGCTGTGGGTCCCGTACTTGGCGGGTTTTCAAAAACGCTGTTGCCATGGCGATAATGGAATACGATTTTTAACTAATCAGCAACCAATGAAAATGACCGATTTTTCAAACTGAAACTAATTAACGACCAATGAAAATGCTAAAAGAAAAAAACCAATTAATGAGCATGCGCGAAAAAACGCAAATTATTTCCTACGGAGGTTGCCATAAAGAGCTCATTGGGTATAAAAACGTCCGGTTTACCACGCTTGGTGCATTTATCGCCAAGTTGGCAGAGTAGGGGACCTAAAGCGCAGATTAACGGGTTTAGGTTATCTCTTTTAATTTCTGTTATAAAGGGGCGGCATTTTACCTCTTTGCCCGGGGCGGTGAAGCTGCTAGCGCCGGCCCTGAGGAGAGTGAACTTCGGTTCTGGAGCTCCAAACACCCACATACCGTCTCGAAAAAGCATAAATGATGGAGTTTTATTTATTTATTTTTTTTAACACAAGAAAAATACAATTGCCGAACTTGAAAAATCGTTGAAATCTCTAAACTTTAAATCGTGCTTTATAGTGACGCTGCAGCCGTGCGTGATGTGCGCCTGCGCTGAAATTATAATCATTTGGATACCTCACCTTCGCATTTGCATGTTGTAAATTTCATGTCATTTGCATTCTTCCTTTAGGGTGTTCTTATTTACGGTGGCCAGCAGTGTATAGTAATGACATCTTGTTGAAAGTATTAAATATTCAATTCTTTGATGGTCAATTTTACTGAGCAATTCAAAGTATATTCTTCAAAATTTGATAAATATCAGGATTTCTATACATGAAATTGTGCCTCATATCTTATTTTCATTCAAAACTGAAACATTGACCTTAAAATTTAAGAACAAACTTTGTAATGTAATATTGAAGACATTAAAGGATCCTTTTGTTTAGTTTATCTGGCTCCAAAAAGTTCATGACTCACCATTTCTTGATCTACAGATTTCAAAGTTAATTTATCCGCTATACGTTTTCGTATAACATATCTCTGAGCAACAAAATAAAATAATTCATGAATGATTTTAGTTGCAAAACTTTAGAAATGAAAGTTTTAGCAGTTCTGCAATTCAAAATATGTTTTATACATTTTATAATCTGAAGAAGAATAAATTTTTCGAAATTTCAAACTTTTTAAAAAAATAAAAATTTCAATTTTGGGAAGAAAATTATTTTTATCTTATAATTTTAAATCTCTCAAAAGAATAATTATAAAAAGCATTAAATAAAACTAGGAGAACAGCTCAACTTATTAAGAGAAAAAGAAACCAAACCATAAACAACTCACCAGATGACATGTTTGTTTACCGGAAGATGTGAATTATATTTTGATGATGGTATCTGTTGATGTTCAACCAAAAACTTCCCACAATAATTTCAAGTGTTATTTACCTATCTCTAAATTTAATATTAATAATACATATTTTTAAATGTAATTTATGATGGATCGCGAAGTTTTAATTACCGAAAAACTTTTAGCATGGGAAAATGATGTTGATCCATTAGCCCCACTTTCTGAAACTCAATTAAAAGCAATTCAAGCTCTAGCAGAATATTCAGATTCTAGATCTCCAAGCAATGAGGTAAAAATGGAAAAAGTATCTTATTATTTATTGCTTTGTTTTTAAATCAACTGTTATTTTTTCATTTTCCTACTTTAATAATAAATTAAATATAGTTGCAGTATTATTTTAATATTAACAAAGCCTTTACTTTTTGCTTAATTTGAATAAAAAAGACTGATTTCTTAACATTTTAAAATTTATTTACATTCATATTTTAAACATAATTAACTTAGCAACAATTTTATAGTAAATTTGTTTTCAAATTTTAGGGAATAATACATAACTTATTAATTGCATTATTGTTACATTAATTTTAATTTATTTACTTTTAATATATCATGCAATTATATAATTTTGTGCATTAAATTTATACTCAGTAGTTTGAATCGAAAGATTAAAATTTTTACAACTTATTTAAGTTCTTATTTGGGATAGCATAAAATAATTACATAATTTTATTTTGTCATCTCCAGCCACCTTCGACTGAAGATACAAAATTGCATGAAAAAATTTCTCCTGATGATGAATGTAATATAAATTTGTTGAATTTTTCATCCAGTGGAGAAATTAAGTTCTCCAAAATTGAAAATGCTCAACAGGTAAGCTGTTATAATAACTTCTCATTATGATTTTTTTATTTATTAATAATTTTGTTGGTTCTTTTTGTAAATGTAACAATTGCAATTGAATACATTAAATTTTTGTGCTCATGTTTTATGGTTCAATTGTTAGAAAATCAAGAGATGGATTTTCAATCTCATCTACCATAAAATCAAAATCATTTAATAAACTAGAATTAAGCGAGTTGGAATACTTAGCTCAGCTATTTAGAGTTTTACCTCTTTCATTTTACCATAGTTCCATCTCTATTCTTACAAAGAGTTATCCTAGATTTAAAGTCCCTGTGGCCCTTACTGATGGTCCAGAAAAATATGCTGCTTTCCTGGTTGGACTTAAGGATCTTGACATCATTAAATTGTTCCTGAAAATTCACTTTTTTTCTTTACATGTATTTTTTATTAATAGCTCTTTTTGTGAATTTTTTTCCAATATGGTTTTGTATACTGTATTTTTATTTTGATAAGCAATTCTACATTCATCATCAAACTAATTAGCTCTTATTGACCTTTTTTCCTGGCCCATCAGTGTGTTAGTTGTTGATAGTATGGGATTCTTAATCAGTTGTCATTTTTCATTCACTTCATTGCAATTATTTTATTACAAATGGATAATTTTTCAGTTCATTTGACAATTAATAATCTGTGGGTTGAAATCAATAATTATTTAGTTTTTCATACTATTTAAACTTGGCATGTATTTCTTTATAGCTCTTAAAGGTCCTGATTAATTCAGTTTGAAATGTAAAATTATTTATGAATTGTCCATATAGAAATTCATATCATCTGCAAGTTAAATTATGTTTTAAAAATTTTTTCATGATAAAAATGGTTATCAATATAATATTGGATGCTGGTAAAAATAGAATTAGATGATTATGTTCATTTGAAACTTATTTAAAGGATAAAATTAAGTGATTTTCTGAATATTTTTGATGAATTTGAATAATTTTCCTTATCACTTTTTTATGTTTTATCAAAAGAGCCAGTTATTTTATCTTTCATAACACATTTTTATAAGGATTCTTAATTACTAAATTTATATTTTTATATAGAAATTTATTATAATTAATTAATTAATATTTTCTTAAGCAATAAAAATATTTGTAAATTATAAATATGTTTTTAAAATGTATGACTGTGTAGAAATCAAAACTATTCATTGAAACCATTTTTTAAAAATAATCTTGCTTAAGAGTTTTTATATAGTATACCTTTTAAAATTTATTTTTAAATTCTTGTAATTCACTGTTTACTTGTGCTGTATTTATTCATAGTGGATTATAAAAACAACTATAAACTTACTTTTTATAAATTATAAACTATTAAAATATTATGTTAGTTGTTATTTTCTCACTAAAATTCATTGAATGAAGAACTAAACTATTGCTTGCCAGTTTTTAGAACTTTTTCAAAAGTTGTACATCCAAAGATTTTCCAAATCTTTTAATAATTTTTTGAGAATTTTTAAAATTTGAAGGGTAAATCTTTTTTTTAAAAATAACTAAGTTTTTTGTTGTAATAACGATAATTTCTTTTTATTATTAAGTAAGAAAATAAACTAACAAAAAATATTCATTATTCAAATGTTTTGTATACATCTTTGAATAGTTGTGGCCTAGGATTTATGATGGTAATATGTTTTGTATTTTTTATGTACTTGAATTTTTAAAATTTTGGTTTCACTATAAATTTTAACAAAATTTAAAAACTGTTTTACGTTTTATTTCTGTTTTGCATTTAGTTATATTTTATTGGTACTATAAAAATTAAAAATGTATGGATTACAATATTTTCCTGTATATAATCTGCAGTGAAGTATTATCTGCATGACCTTGTTTACTAGTAAAAAGAAAAAAAGCGTTGCATGATCAACAGCGGCGTATAAACCAAAGCAATTCTTTTTCGGCGAATTGTCTAAAATACATACTGCTGATAATATAGGTGTCACATAAAATAAAAAAAATGCACGGTATTAAAAATATAATAAATCGTACAGAAAAAAGCATTTATTATGGAAAAGTTCTGTCTGGATTCACCTCATCGCAAAGTGCGATAAACTTGAGATGAAAGCACGAGATTGATCAAGAGCGATAATTTCTTGAAGATTCTTGTAAAACTATTTGGTATTTTGCTTCTAATAACTTTTAAAATGATGTTATACATATTTAAAAATATATATTTGATGTGTTAATATTTAAATAAAAGGAATGAATTATTTACAAACTGCGTATTTTATACATTTTTCTTTTATACAGCGCATGCTTTGTTTTTCACTTACATTTGACAATTTTTTTATTTGTTTTTTCTATTGCTTTTATTTAAAAGTCTGCTGTGTAACTTAAAAGTTTTCGCTTCCATATGACCATATATGAATTTGGATATTTTCAAAATGAAACAGCTCATGTCAAGACAAATTGCAAAATGACGTTAGCGAAATGCAACTGTCATATCTTTACGAAGAATTGAATTCATTTTTGAACGTAATTGGACAAAGCTGATTATAACTTAATTAACTCAGGTGTATCTTGGTACCACCTGTTATTTATTTTATGAAACATAAACAGTACTTTTTTCCAAAACTTGCTTGTAAGCTTTTCTGATGGAGAATGTTTTTTATCAGATAATTTGTGGCGACGTATAATATGCACAACGAAATTCAAAACTTTTTTAACATGTAATCCGCGGATTATGTACAGGAAACTTTATAAAAGGAACTTGAAAGTTATTTAAGAAATAACAAATTCATGCTAAAAAAAAAAAGAAGAAAAAAAAAAAAAAAGCGATTTATAAAAGTTGAGTAGTAATCACACTCTCTTTTTTACAAATTCTTTTGAATTTTTATTTGGATTGAGTGACATATATTTTGACAAGTAGTTTCTAAAATTTCCAAAATACTCTTTTTAAATCAGAAGCTTTGGGAATTATAGGTAATGAAATAAAAATTTGAAGAAAATATTTTAGAAACAATATTACTTATTGAACAAATATAAAACTTAATTTATTTAAAACTTACTTGATTTACAAAACACTATTTGAAAAAAATTTACTATATTTGTTAACTAATCATTCTAATAGTTTGTGATAATCTATATGTTTTTCTTTTCTCATGTACGATAAGCAAGTATAAAATATGAAAATTTTTAAAAATTATGTTGTGTTAGAAAAAAGTTATAATTTTTTTTATTTTGTGTAGAAAGTATTTTATATTGTTTAATTTTGTCTCATTTTAGTTAGATGATAAAAGTACTTAAGCTTTATTTATAAGTGTAAAAAAATATTTTATTTATTTGTAAGTTATGAAAGTATTTGTGTATAAAGTATTTTTTAATTTATTGTTTAATTTTGGTTGGTTTTAGTTAGATTATGAAAAATACTTAAGTTTTATTCATAATACTTAAGTTTTAAGTCACAAATGAGAAGATTAAGATATTGCAATAAAAATTTCTCTTTCTGGTACTACATATTTTTTATTTCAGTTTCTCTCCTGGTTTACATCTGTTGAAGAGCAGTTAGTAGAAGATGAAGATATTTTATTTAAGTAAGTGTTTGGTTATGAAATTTTTTCTGTAATATTAAATATTTTTTGTGTTGTAAAATAATAATAATAAAAAAACAGCAGCAAATTTATATATTAACTCCAAACAAAATTATTGGCATACATTCTGTCGATTAGAATTGTGATCCTTACATTGTATGCATCTTTTGCAAATATTATTATTTAATGAAAAAGGAGATGAAATTGATTTTTACCACAAATTTCTGATGAAACAAATCTGATAGGGCTTTTGATTTAATTTAATTACCAATATCACAATAATGCCCTCAATAGAAAATATTTTCTAATATTATATACCGTATTTTCCTGTACATAATCCGCGGATTATGTGTTAAAAAAGTTCCGAATTTCGTTGTGCGTATTATACGCCGCCGCGGATTATCTGATAAAAAACATTCTCCATCAGAAAAGCTTACAAGAAAGTTTTGAAAGAAATACTCTTTATGTTTCATAAAATAAATAACAGGTGGTACCAGGACACACCTGAGTTATTTAAACTATAATCGGCTTTGTACAATTACGTTCAAAAACGAATTGGGTTCCTCTTAAAGATTTTACAGTTGTCAATTCGCTAACGTCATTTTGCAATTTGCCTTGACGTGAGCTGTTTCGTTTTGAAAATATTCAAATTCGTATATCGTCATATCGAAGCGAAAATTTTTAAGTTACACAGCAGATTTTAAATTAAAAGCTATAGCGAAAGCAAATAAAAACAATGACGTCAAATGTGTTAATGTGAAGTGAAAAACAAAGCACGCACGGTATAAAAAAAAAAAATTGTATAAATACACAATTTCTAAATAATCCATTTTTTTCATTTAAATATTAACGAAGCAAATATATATTAATTTAAATATGTGTCTAACATCTTTTTAAAAGTTATTAAAAGCTAAATATCGGTAAGTTTTACAAGAATCTCTTCTCAAAATTATCGCTTTTGATCGATCTCATGCTTTCATCTCACGTTTATCGCACTTTGCGATGAACTGGAACTAGACTGATATTTTTCATAAATGTTTTTTTTCTATACAATTTATTAAATTTTTAATCATACTGTGCATTTTCTTTTATTTTATGTGACACCTATATTATCAGCAGTACATATTTTAGACAATTCGCTGGAAAAAAAAATTGCCGCGGATTATGCGACGCTTTTTTCCTTTTACTAGAAAAAACGGCCGTGTGGATAATAAGCCTCTGAGTATTATATACAGGAAAATACGGTATATATATATATATAACATTCAGATTCCTTGTAATCTCATTTTCTTTTATAAAGTATTTGATCAACAGGTTATTAATTGCGATAATGTAGTAAACAATAAGTCATTAAAATTACCCAGTCTTTAAATTGAAGAACTAAAAAATTATTTTCAGTACCAAAAATTAAATTTTAGTTGTATAAGATTTGATTGTCAAAAACTCTGGAAATTGCAAGGTTAAAAATCCAAGAAAATCAAATTATTGTAAATCATGGTTATGGTTATAATATTTTGACTGAAAAACTTTTCTACTCATATCATATGAGTATAGAAATTTCTGCTCTGAAAATTCTTTAAAAAGTTGAAAAATTATAAAAAAAAAGTTTGCTAAAAATCTCAAATTGTAGAATAAATTTGTAATTGCCAGGAAAATTTAGGAACAGTCACAAATTATAAACTTGATATAAAATATTAAATTATTACATGGTATAAGATATAAAACAAAAATATATCTTTTGATAAGTTTCAAAATTATTTAAAAATGGTTATAATGTTTACTATGATAACCCCTTATGACATTGGTTAACTTGTTGTTCTACACTTTTGCAATTAAGGGTTAAATTAATTAGAATAGGTTATATACAGCTACAAAAATTCATGTCCAAAGTGAGATTCAAATCCATAAAATTATGATTTGAAGGTCAGATTACTAACCATTAGCTTTTTTTTTTTTTTTATATTTATGTATTTCTTAGTTTTTTTTTATCAAATATATTTTTAGTGCACTTTTTTAATATGCTGTATAAAATTTAATATTCTTTTTTAGAAACTGATGTAGCTTGATCCAAACTAGTTAATTGTTTTAGATTGCTCTGAATTTTATTAAATTTGTATTATTGCTTGTTTTGGTAAAATTTGTTACAAAATACAATTTTGAAGAAGTTTGTTTAATGAGTGCAAGGAATAACTCTTAATGTTAAACTAGAAACCTAATTAAGTAGACTTTCTTTAAAGAATTATTTATGATTTTATTGTGTCAATAGCTAAAATTATCAAAATATTTGGCATTCCAAAATATCTTGTACTTTTATAAAAAAATTTGTGTATTATTTGTTAAGGGAGAAAATTAAAAAAAATGTATTGTCTAAAGGGAAGTAAAAACAAAATGAAAACCTTAATCAGGAAAGTTAATCCTATCAATTTCAAATTCATACTTTGCTATAGTAATTTAAGAGTTTTTATTTGATTATACATTTTTAGGTGCATTCCTTAAATTTAAATAATCTATGTGAACTGTAAAAGAGTTATATAATATTTTTTTATATGAATTTTTTACTAATTGCATTCTGCTGTCCTACAGCACATTTAAAATATATATGTACTTTTCTTTATTTTTTTAAATTCTAGTTAATAATTTTGTTTACCAAGTAAACCATATTTTTAAAATAAATTGTTTTAAAAAAATTAAAATAATTCAGCTATTATGCACTTTAATATTTGGAGTACATATAAAAGTTAACTGATTGGTATAGCATATTTTTACTGATGAAAAAATTTGCAAGTTACTGGGAATCTCATAATACTTCATGCTTTAGTTTGGTATATAATGATTATATCATCCTTTTTTTGATAAATATTTATATATGTCTTCAATGTTCATTTAAGATTTTTATTTTGATTCCTATTAAAACTGTCTTAAAAATGAAAATGAAAAAATGTTACAAATTATTATCAAATTAAATTATCATTATAGGAAATTTTTTTTTCAATATTGAATTTTAAGCTAAAGATATAATAAGGTAGTAAGTAAAATTTACATTTATTATGCATTTATATTTGTGTTATGATTTAATGTATATTTATGTATAATAACTATTTTCTAAATTGTTGAGAACTCACTTATTTGTAGGTCCTATATTGGTGAATTGTCAACCCACTGCAATGAATATGCAATGCTTTTTAAGGACCTTTCTCAAGCTTTGGAATCACTTGAAATCTTACGAGAAAAATATGCTTTTGTATCAAATAAAACTAATTCATTACATGAAGCATGTGAGCATCTCTTAACTCAGCAGGTTAGTTTTAATGATTAAAAAGTTAAAAATATTAATAAATTTATATAATTTGTTTTATTTCTTTTACTTGTATTCTGTAACAAAAATTAACTCACCAACAGAAAATATTGCTTTTGCATTTTTTGTTTCCTTTTTAAATTTGATGTAAGGAAATGCTAAATTTCACTTAGCATTTCTTGGATATGATGATAATTATGTAGTTACGTTCCTTGTCTTTAATTTTTATTAGGTTAACTCTTATGAGACATGTTACTGTGGTTTATATGAAGGATAGAAAATGACTTTATTATTATTTTTGATGCTTGCAATACTGAATATCTATTTAAATGAATTTGATCATCAAAATTCATTATAAATGAAATACTTTTTTTATTAGTAACAATAAAATATATTGATATACCATGATTTTTATCAGTGTCTCATTTTATTCATCTAATTTAAAAATGTTTGCTTGCCATTTATGTTTGTATTTTTTCAATATTAAAATTTATTACGTTATTTTCTTAAAAAAAACATTTTTTTGCTTAAGATTAAAAAAATCAGTGTAAGTTTTTATTGAAAGGAATTTTTCAATATTATTCCTTGGTATAAACATTTCATCTGGAAATTTTCCAAGCATTTGAGTTTACTTCTAATTTTTAATCTTTTTCTTTTATTAATGCTCTTATTTCCTGCAGTTCATTATTTTATTGCTCAATGCTTCCTTTATTCTTCTTGAAATTACTATCAGGAAGACAAGCATTTTAATAGTTCATAAAAATACTTATACATTTTTGTCTATACTCAGTAAATGACACTGTAAGTGGAATGTTTTACTCATGTTTAAGCAAGTAAAGTAATAAAATCAACTGTAAAAGTTAAAAAAAATTAATAAAGTAAACAAAAAATTAAAGTATGTTTTATTTTTTCTGTAATGGGAATTTTTTACAATAATATTTATTTCTGTATTGTTTATATATATATATATATATATATATATATATATATATATATATATATATATATATATATATATATAAAGATACTTACAAGTTGTTAAAGTTGTATCATAAACATTAAATATATTTATTTTTTTTTACAATTTTGACATTAATAAAAATTTAGTTTTTTTTTATTTCTATATACATTTATTTGAAGGCTTTATTTGAAAGGTTTCTTGTACTATTTCTATGACATCATGAAAAAATTTGAAGTATTAAAAAATGACTAAAATATGTTACTTAAATTTTGCAATGCATAATGAAACTTCTTCAATATATAAAAATAACAGTACTTAATATATATATATATATATATATTCTATTAAATTTAAGGTTTTCAACTGTGCGAAGTTTGGTTAAGCCTGAAGTATTAGACCTAATAGAGATAGAGATATTGATTTGTTATTAATATGAATATGTTCTATTTACAAATATTTTGTTTAAAATTGAATTGTTTCATAATTCTTTACAATATTTCAGACAAAGCTTGTGAATTCTGCTGAAACAATATCTGAAAAATTAAGCTATTTCAACGAGCTAGAATCCTTATCTCAGGTAAGGCTTAAATATTCTTCTGAAACTTGAATTTTAAATTTTTTTACAAATTAATATTAAATGATAATTAGTTTTATTTTATTATTGCTTTCTATGAGAAATTTGTAAATATTAGCTTATACCATCTTCATGATTTTGTTCCATTTACATCTTTAAGATATTATTATTATTATTTTCAAATTTCTGATTCAAATATTTTAAAGTAAAATTATTTTCTAGCAAAAATCTATTTAACTTATTTCTTGATAGTTATTTTTTTATATTTATAAAAAGGTAACCATCAACTGAATGTAAAATTTTTTTATGTATTGTATTTTCCTGTAATTTATCTATAGCAATGTTATATCTGCAAGACCTTTTTTCAAGTGAAAGAAAAAAAAAGTTTTGCATAATATCTGCAGCAGTATATAATCCACTGCAATTTCTTTGTCGAATAGTTGAAAATATGGACTCTGATAATGTGGCTGCACATAAAATAAAAAGTACGCAGTATAATTGAAAGTATTATAACTATAAAGAAGTAACTTTTATAATTGAAAACATTTGATTGTATCTGATTTGGATCAACCTTATCACACAAAGTACAATAAACTGAAATGAATGCACAAGATCAAGAGTTGAATTCTATGAAAACATTCTAATAAAATATCGATTTTTAGTTTTTGATAACTTTTAAACTGAGGCTAGACATATACTGAAAATAAAATATATTTATTTTGTTGACAATAAAATTAATGAAATAATTACTTTTGAACTTCGAATGGATACATTTTTTCTTTTGCACTGCATATGCTTTGTTTTTCACCTTACATTGTTTGTTGTTATTTTGTTTTATTTCCCTTTTTTGATAAATGAGTTTTTTTTTAATCATTTTTGTGTAATTATATATATTAGTGAAAGCTAATAAATTTATTAACTTATTTGTTTAAGTATTTATTGTACTTAGTAAAATAAATTTTTATTTTAGAAACTTGCTTCTCCAACATTATCTGTTGTAAATGAATCTTTCATGCCTCTCTTGTCTCGTCTTGATGAATGCATTGCCTATGTAGAAGAAAATGTTAGTGGTGATTTAGTTTTATTTTTTAACTTTTGTGTTTTATTTTTTTCATTTCATTAAACTATTCATAAAATAAAAAATTCAATGTGATAAAATTTTATTGTTAGCTTTTTCCAAAATAAAAATATTTTCATTAAAGAAATTTTTTTATTTATAAAAATAAATTAATTTATGATTACATTTATTAATAAAAATTTAATGTTTTCATAAAGTTATAAATAGTTAAATTGGTAAGAAACGTTCTTATGAATAATTAAGTTGAGCAAAATAATTTTATACTTAAATTTAATTGCAAATATGTTTGGATTCAAATTCAAATTGAATCTGATTTATTTTTAATTTTACCCTGGAAAGAAATAATTGTTATAGTTGTTCATGATTTTTAATACATTGGAAACTTATTGTATATTTATTTGTTGTTATTATCAGATATTAAGCTGTTTTCTGATATTATAATTTTTTTAGACTATTAAGTTAATCTAGAGCAAAAATCAATTTGTTTTTAAAAAATTTAAGGAATTGATTGACTAATTTTTTTCACATAGTTCTTTTATCATTAATGCATTTGTATACAATTTTTCACCATTTTTAAAGGAATTATGTTTTTAGATGTATTTTTTAATTTGTAATCACATTATTAAAATAATTTATGGTTTTTGATTTGTTATTTTATTTATGTTTTTAGATAAATTACAAAGAATCACCAGTTTATCTTGCTAGATTTCGCCATCTTCAAAGTCAAGCTTTGGGAATGATTCGTTCCTATGTTATTGCAACCTTACAGCAAGCTACACAACAAGTGCTGCCTCGTAGGGATAGTTTGTCGCCTACAGAAAATGCTTTCACTTTATATTATGGAAAATTCCGTTCTCATGCACCTCGTATTCAAGCTTTAATGAAGCAGATTGAGGAAAGAGTTGAAAAAAATCCAGAGTTAATATCTATTTTCAATCTGTTAATTTAATAAGTAGATATAAATTAAAGAAATCACTGTAAATTTTCACTGATTTATTGCAAATATTTATTTCAGTTTCAACCAGCTTTTGTATGATTGTCATCAGTGTTACTTTCACCAGCGTGATATTTTATTGGGACCTAGTGTGTCTGCTGCAATTAATGATCTAGCAGAAAAACATCAAAAGGATCATTGTTCCTTAGTTAGGAGTGGTTGTGCTTTTCTACTTCATATTTGTGAAGATGAAAATCAGTTGTTCCATCAATTTTTCTCTAAAAACACCACATTTTTAGAGTAAGAAGAATTTTTATTTATTATACTTTTAAGTTCTTAGATTCCTATTTTTGATTGCCAATTGTAAATACTAGAAAATAGTTAATAAAAAATTTCTTGATTATTAGAATAATTCTAAATTACTTATTTTTTGACCTCAGAATTGAATAGTACTTCAGTAATAAATATTTATTATTTAGTTTAGAAGTGATTCAACTTCATAGGTTTATAAATTGCCTCATATTTCAAATACTATAATTACAGTAGTTTGCAAAAGATTTATAAACTCTCAAAAATGTTTTTATCATTTTCATATTTCATTTATGAATTTATTTGCTTTTCAAAAGGATAATTATTTGTCTGAAATTAAAGTTTAATAATAGTTCAGATGAAAAGCTTATGTCTTATTTTTACAATATAATAATAATAATTTATTTTTTAAGACAGTTTATGGAAAGTTTATGCATTCGTCTTTATGATGTTCTTCGTCCAATCATAATTCACATCAATCATTTAGAAACATTAGCAGAATTGTGTGGAATTCTCAAAGTAAGTTTGCTTTCAATATTTAAAATAATTTTTTCCCACCATATAATGTATTGCAAATTTTCGTTCACAAAACAAGTTATTGTAAGGCATGCTAAAATTAGCATTTTTTAAAAATCATATCAGGTAGTTTTAGTTTGTTTGCTGTGAATGAACATTAGAACTTTGATTGTATGGAAATCACTCCAATGCTTTTTAAACTTTATTTTAAATCAGAAATTTCACATATGCAATAGTTATAAATCTTAAATAGTCATATATATTTATTGTGTAAACTGCATAATTATTTTATATGTTCAGTAGACTGGCTGCTAAAATACTAGTTTGAGAAGAGCCAATCAAAATTTTTGTATATAGACATAAAAGAACTATAATTTTAAAACATAAAAATTAGTCTTTATTTGTGAGACTTAAGTGAAAGTGCTATGCTTTTATTAAATTACCAATGTTTTTGTTGCTCACCTGTTGAATCAGTGCACCTTGTTTTAGTAATTTATCGCCTCTTTAAAACTGTATATTTTGTGACAATTTGAAAATTTAGAATGTTTCTTTAATATGGAAAGTTAATTAAAAATTAGTCTGATGGTTAAAATTAAAAATAATGTAATAAACCATATAAAATCAAAAGGAATCCAATGATTAGGATACATAGAGAGAATAAATGACAACCAATGTACAATAAATAAATAAATAAAATGAAGGTCAATGTCATAATTAGAGAAACAAGAAAGAGCTTGGAAAAGATTGCTCAAAGATATTGGAAAGGATTTGAAGAACTTGAAAATAACAAATTGGAAAACCAAAGCAGGCCTTGGAGTCAAATAGTTAGGAATGCCATGGTCCAACATGGACTGTTGTGCTGAGGAGATAGTTAGTTAAATTTAAAAATAAAATATAATAAATTAAAAATTAATCAGTTTTCAAATTTAATCAATAATGTTTATTTAATGAGAAACTAATTCTCTGCTAAAAGAAAACAAAGAACTTTATTTAATATTAACACCATGAAGTATAAATATTAATATTAAAGCAGCAATTTTAATAATTTCATTCATTTGACACTTTCTTTACAGGAGTTTTTAGAAATGATTCATTTTAATCCAGTCTTTTCAATGGTGTATTTGGAATTTCGTTCTTTAAAGTCTGTGTTATTTAGCTAAACTGTTATAACTTTGCATAAACATTAATCTTGATAAGATCATTAATAAAAGAAATTTTTGTAATCCAATTGGGGGGGGGGGGGGGAAAGGTGTAGAAAGTTTATTTATTAATTTTTTTTTATGTAGATAGGGAATATTGAAAACTGAAAATTACTCTTTATGTTTTAAGTTTAACCATTAGTTAAAGAAATGAATTTTCTAACCTTGGCTTCTGAAAATTGAGTAAAAATTTTAGTCATATTTATATCTTAAAACAAAATTGTAGAATTCTAGAATTTTTCTCTGAGAAATAATTTAAAAAAATCAAACATTTGTTTAAGGCTATTTGGCTAATTTAAATTAGTCATGGTTAAATTAGTTGTGTGCCAAATATGACCATCCAGTAGCAAATCAAATTGACTAGCCAAACAATTATATCATGAAATTCATATATTATGCTCTTAAAGCAACGTGAGTATACTACTGTTATATGCCTGACATAATTACAAAAAAAATGGGATAATAGTAATGTCTTTATTGCTTTTATTAAATTAATGCACCTCATAAAAATTAATCGCCATTTATTTCTCATTGTCTATTGAATTTCTTATCAACTATAAGAAATAAACAGCATCAAGTACAGTCAAAATCTAATCATGTTTTTATATTTAAAATATCAAATTGGTAAGAACAAATGGCAATGATTTCTAAAACATAGTGACATTTTTTAAAGTGTTTGCTGTTTTTGAATGATAGTTGAATATTAATGCAGTTCAGTGCAAATTTTGAAAAATATTTTAGTTAAAATATTAATAAGATTTCGCAAGATCACACAAGAGATATCTAAAACTATTTTTCTCAGTACAAATTTCTGTTCTTTTAATTTTCAAATTAAAATTTAAAATAATATAATCTAATCAAAAATAAATTATAAATATATCTATATATAATTGTAGGGCTATTCTTTAAGTTGGCATATTTCTAGAACCATTCATGTTATTTTTCTGCAGTTTTCCATAAATAAATAATTAAATGTTTAGATTTATACATTGCTAATCACCCCAAATTCAACACCCTCAAGAAAACATGCAAATCATGTTAATTTTATATCATGTGTTTGCAGTAATGAGATTTGCAAATCATTATCATTTCAGTGCATATGCACATCACATTGACTGTAGTGCTACCTGCAAGCTTTATATAAAAGAGAAGAAATTGCTGATTTAAATTATGGCAATTTTTTTTTTACTTTAGTGGTTTAACTGTACATTAAGTGTATTTCAAGCAAATAGCATCCTAACCAAGGAAGAATAGTGACCTATGGGGATTGCAGTTTATGCTTCAAAGAAGTTAATGATCATGTTGGATAAAAGTAAGAAACAATGCTCATCTATAACTGAATGCAGAACAAAATCTAAGATTGATAGATCTCATTTTGTTGCATCCCTGCACATAAGAACAGGAATATTGTGTACATTGCACTGATGGATTGTTCAGCCATGTCATAAGCATACCACAACAGATCCAGTCTGTTATTCTTCATTTAGTATCCACTTGTACCATTCAATGTTGTTTGCAGCCGAGTGGAATTTATTGAAAGCAAAGTCCACAAGATGTTCATTGCTTCAATTAACCTTGACACAAAAGTATCTAATATAATACACAGTCAATGGTATAATGAACAACAAATATGAAAAACAGAATGGAATAATATTGCTTTATTAGAGAATCTTGCTTCTGTCTGCATTACTATAATGGTTAAATTAGATTCTGGAGACACTGGTGAGAGACTGCTGAACAGTTGCATCATGCTTTGACACACTGGCCCTG
Source organism: Latrodectus geometricus (assembly GCA_026290005.1). Classification (NCBI taxonomy): domain Eukaryota; kingdom Metazoa; phylum Arthropoda; class Arachnida; order Araneae; family Theridiidae; genus Latrodectus; species Latrodectus geometricus. The sequence goes on along the minus strand of JAPDSC010032104.1, from coordinate 10,009 downwards.
CACCCACTACCTAGGTTTAAGAAGACATTAAATTTCACTTCTGCATCTCTTTAGTATGCTTTGCTGGTGTACTCTGAGATGTTAGAGTTAAAAATTCTTCCATGTTCTCACCATTTGCCATCAGTAATATTCCAACAGATAATGTATGATCACATATGGCATGCAATATTCAAAAATTTTTTACTCATTTGATTGAATTGTTTTCTTGGCTTGCTTGTTCTCTCCATCTATTGCCAGTCAAAAATGTGTTCTTGCTTGCAATGTTCAAAAAATGTTCTTGCTTGCACAACAGTTGGCTTTGAATACACTACCCACTCTTACATCAAATCAACTTAGGCAGTAAAGGGAAGCTGTATAGATTGCTATATCTCAAGGCTGCATCCAAAACTTCTTTGATTCTATGTTGAGGCATATGCCACCATTACTTATTCAAGAAGATGCAATTTTAAACATTTATTCTTTGAATAATGTTATCTGCCAAATAAATTTTGCTGTAATGTCTGATTTTTTATATTGCATTCAGGTGGATTACAAAAATTCTTTTGCTAACTTGCATTTATAATAAATAGGAACAACACAATATTGTTAAAAGATTTCTTTTAATATATACATTTTTATAATTTTTTTTTTAATATTTTAGTTAATATTTCAAGTTTAGTTTAAAGTAAGTTTTTTTTTTAAATATTTTAGTTTTTATTTTCATATTACTTTTATTATTTTAGGTTGAAATGTTAGAAGATCACATACAATATGGAGGTAATTATTATATAGATAATATAACTGGCTAAATTTTCTGCAATTTTTATTTTTAGTATAGTAAATATTGTTATCATTTGCTATTGTTTTAGCTAATGAGCTTGAAGCAGTTAAAGCAGTAGTTCGACAAATGCTTGAAGATGTTCAAGAAAGATTAGTTTACAGAACTCATATTTATATAAAAACTGATATTTTAAATTATAACCCCAGTCCTGGAGATCTAGCATATCCTGATAAACTAGAAATGATGGAAGTATGTTTTAAATACTTTGATATCATTAGTTCTTTAAGATCTTATCAATTTGCTGCTATTTGTTATATAATTTTTGAATATATACAATTATGTTTGTGTGTATCATTTCAGAAAAATGATATATGTCACAATATTTAGAATATTTTTTTATTGAAAATTTAAACTGTAGAAATATTTCAGATGTTTTTAAAAATTGTAGTAACTTTTCTAATTTTTTTTAACTATGATTGTGTAGTTTTACGCAAGTGAATTTTTCATTATTACATTAAAATCATCTATTTCATAAAATTATCAAACATTTTTTAAAGTCTAATTTAGTAGTGTATTCAGAAAATTTATTAAAGTCAAAAAATAAAAATAATTCCAATTTAAATATCACTAATACTGTGTATTGTTTCAGTAAACAAAATCATTATATTAAAATAACCTATGAAACTCTATTTTTTTAAAAAATTATGCAAGTATTCTACGTACACCATATATTTGTATCTGACTTAATCTAGCAAAAGCAAGGTTTGGCAAGAAAAATAGGCTAACATTTAATAAATAATGCTGATTTTTTTTATCTATATTATTAAAAATACATTTTTTTAAAATCCAAAATTGCTTTTATTATTTTTTCTAAGTTTCGGGTATAAATAGATTAATTATTATTGATTACTTTACTTTGAATAAAATGTCTTAAAATTAATGACAGAAATTCTCAAGAATATAATTTTATGAAAGAAACATCCATGTTTTACGATAAATTCTCTCTCTTTAATAATCTCACTTTAGATAACCATGAGTAATAATAATGTATCAAAATCACAATGCAGACCAATAGAGTTGTAAAAAGTTAGGCTTATGATAAAATAAGTCAAATTTTCAATTCTTATTTTTATATTGAAATGCGGTTTTGATCATTTGAACCGTGTCAAATATGGGAGAGATTTTTCAAGCTATTTCATATTTTTCAAAAATTTTTTGTGTCACTATATCTATAATATCTCATTGTAAATTATTTCAATAATGTTTTAAATAAGTCAGTATTATTATGTATTTTATCTGATAAGATTAGCTAAAAAGCTTTTTTTGAAATTTACATTATTAATTGTTTTTTGCCTTTATAATTTAGTATTTACAGTTTTTAGAAATCCAATAGTAAAATTCCAAAAATGTAAATGCTTTTATTGGAAAAGCTGTATTTTAAAAATTAATTATAATTTTGATCTTCAGTTGACATTTATATTTCTAGTATGTTATTGCCATTAAAAATATGTAATTGAAGAATTATATTAATGTCAATAATTTTATTGAACATGTTATTTATTTATTTTTTAAAATAAAATTTCGATTTTGAATTAAGATTTTGGGCAGTTGGTTTTTTAATAAAAACAGTGCATTCAGTATATATAATGAATTGAAAGATCTGTTGTTTTTTATACAGGCTTCCTTAACAAAATTTTTTGTTGTAGAGTATAGCTGAAAGCTTGTCTATAGGTGGACTTAGTAGAGCTAGCTCTAGAGCATCATTGACATCTCTCAATTCTTCAAGCAATGCAGTTATTACAGAGTCAACAAATACTGATAAAGAAGAATCTGGTGATACTAATTCTGTAAAGGATTTTGCACCTTATGAACCGCCTAAAAGAACAATAACCTGTAAGGATACTTATTTATAATTATATATTTAAAATTTTCTTGAAATTATCAACGTGTTATGCTTCCAATTATTAGGGTTAATTCTGTTTTAGATTCACCTGCTGATTTACATGGGATGTGGTATCCAACAGTTCGGAGAACATTAGTTTGCCTTTCAAAATTATATCGATGTTTAGATGTAAGCTTTACATTTTTTTATTCACTTATATTAGTTTTCTTTTTTCATTAGTTTTTAAACTACTTATTTCTTCTAGAAAACAATATTTCAAGGATTATCTCAAGAAGTTTTGACTATGTGTATTCAGTCATTAGTTTCTGCCAGTTTGGTTATAAGTAAAAACAAGGTAGATATTTTATATTTAATAAATATATTCCTGTTGATTTTGTTGAAATCTGTCTTAAATTATTAATTATTGTTGAAAAATTTAAAGTATAAATTGTACTAACTTCCTTGTATAACCAAGTTAGCTGGTTAATGGTCAATATTCTGACCTTTAATTTGGTAGTTTGATTCCACCACACTGCAGATGTTTGTAGTGATTGAATATGATCTAAAATTCTCAAGTATTAAATAAAAATTAATTTAAATTTGTTTAAATTCTGAAGACTGCTTCAATATAATCTCAACTTTTTAATATCTGTGTTTCATAATCATAGCTATAAATATTTTTTTTTATATAACTGAACATTTTCTTAAATAGTTTTATAAATTTTTTAAATTTCATCAATTACCTAGTAAAATGCTCAATTTTAACATTTTTAAATGTTAAGCTTATTTAATAAAAATAATTATTCATATTGGTTTAAGACACAAAGTGCTGTATTTTCTTTATTATATTGCAGTTATAATATTTAGTGATAAAATGTTAATCAATTTTTATGTCATTTTACATAAAGAATTTGTTTTTTTATGATTAGTAAAAGGTAATGTTATTACTTGTTATTATTATAATATAAATTTTCACACACAAATAGCTTATAATTTAAAATTTTTGAAATCAAAAATACAAGAAATAATTGTTTATAATTTAATTAAAAATTTAATTTAAATTCCAGTTTTTTTATTTTTAAAGTAAACTGTATATGTTATATGATTTACTAAGGTAAAACTTTTACTAATTTAATAATCAATTACTGTAATTATGTAATCGGCATCAAATATTTTTAATACGTAATCAGAGGGGGGAAAATAACAATATTTCATATTTCAGTATTCTTTTAGAAAAATTATGTATAAATTTATATTTAAATTTTAAAATTATGTAAACATGATGATTTTATAATAATTTTTTAAGTTGAAATTGTTCCATATTTTATTTATTTATTTTTTAATTATTTATAAAAAGTAATTTAAAAATTCACTTTATTGAAAGTGACAATTTGAGATTTTACTTCTTTTCAGACCTTATTAGATGGACAGCTATTTGAGATAAAGCATCTTTTAATTTTGAGAGAACAGATAGCACCATTTCAAATTGATTTTGCAATTAAAGAAACTACATTAGATTTTAGTAAAGTTAAAGGTATTTATGATTTTTTGCATTGTTCAACATTCTTTAAAATATTGTTTCATGTAGTGCTGAATTTAATATGAAATATGTTCAAAATTCATAATCAGATTATTTTTTTATTTTGCAGTTGCTGCTTATGGTTTACTTCAAAATAGAACACATTTGTTATCTTTGAATTCCAGCAATGCAATTTTGGAATTTTTATTACAGGTATGCATTTAATTAAATTGTTCCTGATTACAAGTACAATGATTTGGATCATATTATTGCATTTGAGTTGGGTCTGAAACTAATTTAATGCAGAACTTGCAATGAGTTGTTGATTAATGTGAAATAATATTTGTTGTTGTTATGTGATTGAGACATAGAATTAATAGATTTTTTAATAATATCAGTTTGTAATGTATTTCAAATTTTATTTTAATATTCTACTATATTCATCAATATGCTTATGGCTTCATTTTAAAATATAATTTATATATAAATGCATAAATAATGAATATATTATATTGACCCTAGTATTGTAGCATATTGAGAGATGGTGCTGTTAAAATAACTTCTTGTGTGTATATATATATTGCAATTATAATATACATGTCCTGCTAAGTCGTTCTTATATTTGTGCTTAGTGTGAAGTTGAATTCTTCTTGCTTAAGCAAATAGGTGAAAAGAGTGAGGAATAAATTATTTTAAAAATGCTGTATTTCTTTGGTTTAAACAATTAAAATAACATAAAAGAGATTTAGGTTTTCGTTTTTGATTTATATTTTTTATGATACATATTTGTTTCATTAAAGTATATATTTTCGTGTAATTATTGTTTAAAATATTATATGTATTTTTGTCTAGGGTACACCTTATGTTACGGAACATCTTATTGATTCCAAAAAGGCTGTTGACAAGCAGTTGAAAATTATTTGTGAAGATTTTATCACTCATACTGTTAAATACTTAATAGGTTCTCTTCAAGAATTTCTAGAAAAGGTAAATTTAGAATGTTAAATTTCAATCTATTGAGGAAATTTATTGCCTTTGCTCAAACTGATTAAAATCTTTTTTTTAATATATTTTCATTTTCAAAAATAATTAGTTGGCAAATCTCATTTTTTTATTAAAAATTTAATGCTACTCATAAAATATGATGAAATAAAATTTCTTAGAAAACAAAAAAGTATACATTTTTTGTACAAATAATTTTATTTAATAATCTGATATTTGCTGATGAATCTGCAGAGTTTACTAACATTTTTTTAAACAATTTTTGAGCTGAATTATTTATAAGCTTTGAAAGTTTGCTTAACAATAAAAAGCTTATGGAACACACAAAGGAAGCTCATTATATTATTTGAATTAAGAAAATGTTGGTATAAAATTTTAAATTATCTTATTTAAATTAATTTATAAATGCAAAATTATTTTGAGTTACATAATTATTTTAAATTCCATTAATTATTTCAAATAACATAAATTGACAAAAGCTTAGTTTGCAAATATATATTGCCTGTAATATCATATTGTGTTTCATAGAGACATTTATAATTATTTTATTAAAAAAGTAAAATATACTTTTATTTCAGGCAAAAGTAATTACTGAGATGTCAAACTCAGCATCCAATCAAAATATTAATCTCAGCCAGCAACCTTTTGCAACTGCTGATGCATTGTCCCAGTTAATTGCAGATAATATTCGTGGATTGAAATCTAAACTGCCTTTTTTACATAGGTGCATGTCCTTGTATTTGGCTAATCCTGATACAGAATATATTTTATTACGTCCTGTAAAGGTAAGTTAAAGCTTCATGATTTTCCAATTGGTGTTTGAATATCTATGTCATATTTGAACTCTCCGGCCTTCAATTCAGCAGCTTGTGGGTTTAAATCCCATCTGAGGAATGAATATTTGTAGTAGATCAAAAGTCGCAACAAACTTACTTAACCATTTTTTCTAAATTCATTTGAAATCTTTGTTGTGAAAATCTAGTTTTTAAATTTTGCTAACAGTTATTGTTTTTTTTTATTTAATTAAAAGAATTGCATTAAATGTATTGTAAATAGATTCGATTATGATTTTTGGATTTTCCTTAAGGAGCTCTGTACTAACATGTTTTAATGTTTCTTAAAATGCTTTTTTGTAAGTACATTATATATCAACTCATTTTGTAAATAAAATTTAAGAAAATCGTAGAATATTTCAATGAAATAAGATTTTACTATTGTAATTCTACAAAGATGAATTTGGATTTTTTTCAATCCTTTCCATATATTTCCTGCTATCTATAAAGATAAATACATATAGCTTTATACATATCCATAGTCAATTATAAGGCGTATTCATGACAATGTATACTTGAAAAATATAAGTTTAGAGATTCATTAATTCAAAATTTGTGTGTGCTTTTGGTACTCTGAGAGTATTCATGATAATGTAAAATTATTCATTTGAAACCTATCATGTTATAATTATATATGAACATGAGTAGTCTGAATTCAAGTAATATAACTTTTAATGATCTTTTGTAAAACTTAAATACACAAGAAATTTTCTGTTAGAATCTTATATGATTCTACAGAATTTTTGTTTTACACACATATATTGTAATTTATTGCACATCACATATTTTTTGTTATTTTCACTAAATATTTTAAAGTTTGTTAAATTGATAATACTTTATAGGAATTTTATATTGTGTTTATTTTCATGTTTTATTAATATATTTTTTTCATTTATTTAAAAATCTTTTTTTAACAAAATTGTTTATTATTCTTATTTCTACATTTTATATCTTTACTTATTTTGAGAAAAGTGTGCTTGAATAAGTTTTGAGGAAAACAATAATATAAATCACAAGGTCTTACAGAATTGTTGTCATAGCTTTAGCAGGTTACACTTCAATTTTTAAAACTATAATAAAAAAAAACATTTGAAATACTTTTGAATAATACATTTATATATTTCATTATTATGAAACTTTTGTCTACTCTTTTTCATTATATATTCTTATGTTTATAGCAGTTCCTAAAATTACTATGAAATGCATCACCATAGTTATTAATTAAATTTAAAAATATAAATTTAAATAATTTTTCTTGTTTTACTGTTTATGAAAAAATGTATGAGTTTATTCCAGTTTCTTTATCGGTATATATCCTTTATTTTTGAAATCTAATTTCTACGTAGAAACAATGATCAAAACACAATCATCTAATCTATTCAAAGGATTGATAAAGGAAGCTCATTTTCATCTGAAAATGGAAATATTGATTATTTTGAAATGCTAAGTAACAAGATGGAAGTGTATGAGAAATAAAAAAAATTTTCGAGATTATTAAAGTTTAGAGGGGCATTATCATGTAAAAAGTAATTCAATTCTAACCAATGCCATACCAACATAATAAACTTATTTGCTTACTAAAAAGTAAAGTTGTATTGAGATAATTATCACAGTAATGTTGTATTATTCAATAGTTGATTGCTACATTATCAGAAAAATTGTTTGTTAGATAAATCTTCATTTTCTACAAGTATCAAATCCTCCCACTCTTGTGAATAGTATTTTGAAAAGGAATCATGAACTTGATAGGAATAAGAAAGAAAATATTTATTTCAAATAAAATTTCGATTAGGCAGTTACTGTACAACTTAAAGCATGTATAAGATAGTGATGATATTTTTTGGAAAAATTAAATAAATGTTGAAGGGTTTTTTTTTAAATTAATAGTTCAAACGTATTAAAAAATGATTAATGAACCAATGAATGTAATTAATATTTTTTGTAAATTATTTAGAACTTTTTTGGCTAATAAGCAATATATGAAGTAAACAAGAAAGTTTTTGTCATTTTTGCATTGGCATTGAATGAAGTGAATATAGGTATGCAAATTAGTGTATGATGTGATTGAGACATCAGTAAATTGAGAGTAGGAATCAGTCATTATAAAAGCAAGTCCACAACTCCCATTCATGAATTATAATTTGTACCAAAATGAAGAGAATTGGATGTGTTGAAAGACCTCTCAATGTTGTTTGCTTTATGATTTCAAAATGGGTTTATCAGCTGCTGCATCAAATCTTTGAACATATCAAGCGCTTGGTCTTGGGTTAACTGTGAATGATACCACAGTTGTTATTGGAGCATGTGCATTAGGCATTGTAACAGAAGAAGCCAGCACTGGTTAATTGCTAATGGGTTTTCTTCTTGGCCAATAATATGAGGTTACATGTTGCCAGTGTTCTTAGAAATACTATAAACAACTTGATTAGGAGAATTTGCGCCATCTTGCTTACTACCTTGACATTACACCATCAGTTTATCACCTTTTAAATTCTATAGGCAATAATTTTTGTGGAAAATCCTTCACCCCTGAAGCAGACTTGTGCCAAGCACTCATAGATTTCTTTGCATTCAAAACTCCTGAGTTTTACTGCAAGTGGATTGCACAACTGGAGACATGTTGGCAGAAGGTGCTGAATGCTGATAAATATTATGAGGCTTAACAATAGACTACACTTTTTATAGATCATTAAATATTTCAAGAATTTTTTGCTTACCTTGTATATATAACATCCATCTATTTATCCATCCATCAATATTTCCAAGTTTTGCATATGAAGATGAATCTATCATGAAATGTAACTGTTATATTAGTTTTCTGCTGCATCAATTGTATTCCTGAAAGGAAGGATATATGAAGAGAAATGTAAAGTTTTAGCTGATATGATTAAAATTTTGTTTCCTGCAGGAAGTGGAATTTTTCAATGGTTGTAATACTCTTATTTATGTGGCAGGATTTTAATTTAGTTGGAAGAACAGAAGAATAAAGCAAGAATTTTTTAGTCTAATTCCTGGCTGTTAGTATCATTTGACACTATAAAAGACAGAATTGTTGGTATGTTATGTAATAGGGCACCCAGAGAGTGAGCCATCACAATGGTAAAAGTAAATGTAACCTCATTATTTAAAAACATATGTATCAAGCAGAAGACTCTTTGACTTGATTTACCATTTCCAGATGGATCATTCCACTTCATATAGAAATAAATATTTAGGAAGTGAAATATCTATCTTGGTCTGCACAGTCCTCTAATCCCAATTTAATGAAATTGTTGTCAATTTTAGAGTTTTCAATTAGGGATCTATATATCTTGCTCTGTAGAATTTTTTTATAACAACACATTATTTTTCTAAATGTTATTCAACATTTGTATGATAATTTCTTTGATAAATCTAAGCTGTATTACATTTCTATGACAATTCTATACCATTTTAATAAATGTTTTCTTATAATCTGGGGTGTTCTATTATCTTAACAATCATTTCTGTACATTTTATGCTAAAATTCAAGAATAGTTTTATTGTTAAAATTTAGCAAAATCTGACAATAAAACTATTTTTGATAAACACATGAGGAATTTCATTTAACTTGTTCATCTGTGTTAACTGTTAATCTATCCATGAGGAGTTTCATTTAACACTTAAATTTTTTAGTATTTATTCATTTTCCATTAACATTCATTTTCAATATTTCTTTATCTAATTAATACATTCCATCACAGCTTATAATTTTCTTATTAGAATCAAAAACAATTTTGAAATGTCTGAATATTTTGAAAACTTTTTGATGCAAGACTGCTTAAATTTTAAACTATGAGCCATGTTGAACTATTTCCATGTTGAGTTCATGGGCCACTATTGTAATGGATCAGTTTGTATTTGTGAATTATCAGCATTAACATTAATTAAATATCAACAAATATATCATACATTTATTATTGATATCAATAAACTTGTTAATAGTTTTTTAAATCCTTATTTTATCCATGATGCATTTTGATAAAAAAATTTAT
>JAPDSC010032098.1:0-16141 GCA_026290005.1 Latrodectus geometricus | reverse complement strand
TGGATGACACTTGATGTTAATACAGTTTTTTCAAATATTAATTAATTTATTTATTCAGTTTTTATATGGGGCAAAAATGCATTGCGGTATAGTAATGCCATCTGTTGGTATCAATAGTTTCTATCTCCAGCTCTACATTTTTTACAGTCTTAAATTTATTTATTTTATTATCTTGAATTTATTATTTCCTTTGAAAATTCAATTTTGAGGTTTTAAAATAAATTAGTGAGATAGAAAGTGTGAATGTAAGAACGATAGATAAAAAATTTTTTCTAATTTAAAAAAATGTATGAAAATTATTTATAAATGAGTTTTTGCAACATGGTGAAATGAAAAACGTTTCTTGCAGTGGCTAAGTTGATAGAGCGTCTGGTTAGAATCTTCATATTTTCGAATCGAATCTCGTCGAATGAAAAATATTATTGAAGCAATAAACTAAACAAACAGGCTGAATTTATGGTATGGATCCTTGTTTCGCAAATCAATAGTGAAACTTTAATAAAAAGTAACTGAAACAAAATTTTTCGTTGTTGAACTAAATAGGAGTTCAATTAAATTTTTTTGCTTATATTACTTGTTTTTTTTTATTTGAAGTGGATTAAGTATAGATTATCTATACTCTAAATAATATATATATTTTTGTAAATTTTTGCATATTCCTGTTTGTGTTGTCAATATGTACAAATAAATATTCTTTTTTTTTTTTTTACAAATTATTATAATTACTTTTGACATCACAAAAGTAATAACAATAAAATGAATTATTTTTTACATTTATATGTGCTTAAAGATAATTTAAGTATTTAAATAATAAATATTTTTATTTAAAAATAAAATTGGATTATACACAAATTTATAAATTAAATTAATATTTGAAAGAGCGATTAAGCATTTTGAAATGTTACGTGGTCAAAAATGGACTTGAGCAGTTAAGCCATGGTATCAATACTTTGTAGCTGTAGATCAAGTCCATGTATATAAAAAATATTTTTTTTTATTTTATCATCCATGAATCAAAAAGGAAAAGTTATATTAATCCCAATAGCAGTTAATTTTGGCCACCACTGCATGAATTTATTAGAATATTATGCTCACAACAGTGACGGATCGTTCAGTCACATCATGAACCATATCACAACTGATTCAGTCTTACGCATTATTGGGTCTCTGATCCTACCATTCGATGTCTTTTGGAGCTCAGTGGAATGTTCGCAAGGCGTCCATTGCTTCGTTTAGCCTAGGCGTTTGCAACGCTAGTGGTGCAATGATCACCAACATGGAAAACGGAATGGAACAACATTGTCGTTAATGACGTATAAAGCTTCTGCCTTCAGCACCATGATAGTTGGATTGAAGTCTGGAGACACCGTGGGTGAGAGACTGTTGCGTTATGCACTGCACACTGGTCCGATATCCTATATCATGGTTTGAGATGGTATTTTATTCCACTCTTGAATCCCTCTAGTACGCATTGTTGGTAGGCGAAACAACTTGGTCTTCATCAATTCTGAGTTTTTGGACTGTATGGTCTTTCTATAACTTCAGTGCTTGCTATCAGCCATATTCAACTAGGATAATGCGTGACCAAACGTGGTATACAATGTCCAAGAACTCTCTACTCATCAGATTGAATTGCTTGCTGCATTCATTATTAACATGTACGTGATCCATGGATAGAAAGTGTTGATACCATGGCTTATCTGCTCGAGGCCATTCTTAACCACGTAACATTTCAAAACGCTTAATCTCGCTTTAAAACAATAATTTTATGATCTTTTTGTGTAATCCTCATTTATTTTTTCCCAATCTATTGCTAATCATAAACGTATGGTCCATGCTTGCGTAACAATTGGCCAGAAATACATAACCCACTGCTGCACCAGATCAAATTTGGCACTATGTGGAAGTCGCATCAACTATATTCTAAGAATACCTCCAAAGCCTCTTTGATTTTATATCGAGGCGTGTGGCTGCAGCTATATCCAACGATTGCGGCTACTTTAACTGCTGATTTTGTCACCATCTACACTTTGCAAGAGGTTGTCATTTCAATCAGTTGTTCTTTGTATAACGTGTTATATGCCATTTAATTTTCCAGTGATATGTCTCTGGCCTTTCTTCGAATAATTAAGACAGAATATTCTTTAAATAAAACAACAAAAGTTATTAAAATGTAAAATATATATTTAATAACATTTCAAGTGATTACAAGACATATCATTTTATAAATCTACAAAACTACGATGAAATTTAAGAATATTTGAGATTTTTAGGCAACAAAATTATGATATATTTATGATATATATTTGGACACAGTAAGTTTGAGACTTCTCAACAAAAAAATAATCTAATAAATTAGTTATAAGAAAATATAATACGTGATTTGATTATTCAACTTTAACTTTCTAATGAAATAGAATTTGGTGTTTTTCATAATTTTTACTGACTTACTTCAACTTGTTTAGTGTAGAATAAATTTTAAACAGAAGAGAAAATGGAGTTAACATCGAGAAAATTTTCGCGGTATGATTTTCTACGATTTTAAAGCAGGATTAAATAAAAAAGAATGCGTCCAACGGTTGCAATTAGCATTTGGTGACCAGCTCATGCTATTGTATTCAGATGGTTTAAAGAATTTAGAAGATGTCGCAATTTTCTTCAGGATAAAGAACACACAGGAAGGCAGTAATCCCGGATAATGTGTCTGCCATACGAAAAATGTTAATGGATGATAATCGCTGTACCTATCAAATGATACAAAAGGAACTTAACATTGGATCCGCAGCCATACACAAAATCATTCATGAAGAATTGCATATGAAAAAAGTAGTTTGTCGTTAGGTTCCCCATAATCTAACTGAGCACCAAAAAGATGAGCATTTCAGAATCAGTAAAGAAACTCTTAAATTGCTAAATGATGGTGGCCACCACATCATTTCTAAAATCATAACAGGTGATGAAACGTACATACCGTTTTTTGACGTTCCATTACGTCAAGAAAGCAAAGTATGGGTCCTTGAAGATGATCCCACGCCGACAATGGTGAAAAAACAACGCACCCTGAAAAAAGTGATGTATGCCGTTTTCTTCAAAAGTAAGGGAATGGTCAAAGCCATCAAGTTGGAAGGACAGAAGACAGTAATAGCAAACTGGTATACCACTAAATGTCTTCCAGAAATTCTACAAGAACTGAATGTTAGGGGACTAATGCTTCACCATGACAATGCATCTTCACATACAGCCGGATTAACAGTTGAGTTTATTAAACAAAAACAAGTTAAAGTGATCGAACATCCACCGTATTCATCTGATCTAGCTATGTGCGACTTTTGGTTATTCTTTAATCTAAAAAAGAACTTACGTGGACGTCGTTTTCATTCAGAAGAAGAGATTGATGTGGCTATAAATGCATTTTTTCATCTATTCCAAGAAATGAATGGCTTGAGGCATTTAATCTGTGGAAAATTCGTCTACAAAAGTGTATTGATGCTGGAGAAGATTACTTTGAACACACCAAAAATTTTGTAAGTATAACATTAAAAACCTAGTTGTATCTCAAAAATTTCAGAGTGACCCTCGTAATCGTAATGTTCACTTGAGCTTTCAACATCAAGAATTAGCTATTACTTTTAAAACGCTTAACTTCGAATTAGTTTGAATTTTAGTAGTAACAGAATATGAATCTATTTACGTTACTATTACGACTTTTGCGCATGAATTGTACCACGAAATTAGACGTACTTTTATTTTTATATTTTCTCAATAGCAACCGTACAATTTTGCAAATTTTTGATTGAACTCCCACTTGAGATTATTATATAAAGAATGCAACAGCATTTCTGCTATCTGTGGGAAAAATTTAAATAAAACATTATATGTCCCTTAGCAGCCAGCTGCAGCTATTAGCAAATAAAACAATATATTTAACAACTTGTTGCTCCCTTCGTTGAGCGCGATGCTCGCTCGGCATCCCTCATCCGAAATTCTTCTCTCACTCCTTCCACGTGCGATTCCATAATCTCGCACTGCGCCGCCCTCTATCGGCCGCAGCCCCTGGCAGGGCGCGCGCGGGGGAACGCCCTCGCAGATTCAGTTGGTCACCGAGCCTGCGAGAGAAACAGTGCTCCCATATTTGTTTTTTTTTTTATATTATCGCGAAGGGCGATCCACAGAATAAACAGCAAACGATCTTCCAGTGGAGGGTGTGTGCTTGTGTGTGTGTCGGTGGTGTAAGGAAGATTCCCAGGGATATAAGTGTGCCGTGAGTGCTTCATGTGCAGGGCGGTCCCGAGAGGAGGCCTGTGAGTGTTCCTTGTGTTGAGTCGGGGTGGGGCGCCCGGAGAGTGTGCCCTTAGAAAGAGTTCTGTTGGAAAATCGAGAAGGGACGGTACACTCCGAAAGACATGTGGGGTTTCTCGTGATCACTCGCACCACTTGGAATAGAAGGTGAGCAATTTGCAATGATCTGCCTTTTGATGTTACAGACGTCTTCTCCTGTAAACACAAACACAATCAGAGAATTTTATTAAATATTTGGGCTTATGTATAGGACGAATAATAAAATTTACTATTTACTGATTATGAGAAAAATAAAACGAGTGTTAATGTTAACTAATACTCGTTTTACTTCTGTGTGTGTTTGTGTATATATAATTTACATTTTAGATAATCTGTGGTCATTGTAACGCGTTGGATACAATTAATTTAATTAGAAAATTTAACAGTAGATAAATTTTGTGTTTTGACCGTGAATTTAATAAGCTGTTATTATTTATAAAATTATTATTTTTGCCTTAGCTTCTGGCACAACAATTCCACGTGAAGATCTCGTTTGTTTTATATTTTTAGTTCTGAGGATAGTAAATAATCTATTTTTCTAAGAATGTATGGAATGTAAAATAATTTTGCTTAGAAATATCGGAAAATAATGAGGTTTTAGTTATTTTATATAATAAATGGCTAAATATTCTTCTTATCTGAGAAAAAATATTTTTATTTTTTATTAAAAATGAAGAATATGACCCTTCTGATTTAATAACTCGTCAAAGCATTTAATGATGAATAAATTTCAAGATGTCTTTTAATTTCGTTGATGCCACAGCTATTAATTATTAAAATCATGTGTAAATAGCGGAAGTTCACAAATTTACTATTAAAACGTAAAGTACACATACAAATTAAATAATGAATTAATGTGGAAGAAAATACACATACTTTTTAATTCCGTTTTGAAAAATTCAATAAAATTCTCGATTTCCAAAACGAATTATATAGTAAAAATATCGGCCTATTTACTATTTTTATTTTGCTCTAAGAAATGTAAAATAATAAGTATATGAAAATACCTTTTAAATAATCTTTCATTGATGAATATAAAAATTTAATAATTGAGCGTTCTTAAAGTTTTTTGAATGACACATTTTTTTTAGAATAAAAATTTTTAATTATTGCGTTTTTATAGAACTGAAATAGAATGTAAGCCATAAAACTTTTAAGAAGCATACTTTTGAAAATTTTAAATTATCAAATTCTTGCTCTAGAATTAGAATTTTTTCATTAAAATATTAAATAGTAAAAAATTTTTAAAAATAATTTTTTACTGATGAATATAAAAATTTACTATTTCAGCTTTTTTAAGGTTTTTTGAATGATATTCTCCTTTGTGAAAAAGAATTTTTACTACATTTTTATAGAATTGAATAGAAAATAAACCATATAATTTTAAAACAAAAAAGTATTTTAAAAGATAAAATTAAAATATAAAATCCGATTATCTTAGAAAGTAGTTATTTTTTTAAATTGGAATTTTTAAGGAATTCTTATTTGCCCACAAATTGTTGCCACATTCGTTGTTTGGGATCCATCATATACCAATGTACAGTATGACTGTGGTAATGACATTATTGTACAATAAATATAAAATCCACTTTATAACTCAGGCGATTTTATTTCATAACCGTTTTAAAATAATTATGTGAAAAATAATATGAAAATGCCTGCAATTTTTTTTTTATAAAATTGCTTTAAATCAAATAATTAAGCAAAATAACGCATATCGCTTATAATAATAACTTGATAAAAAATAATCATTTTATCAAAGCTTATAAAATATACTCATTAACAAAATTGTTTTTTTTTTAATATTTTAAAGGGAAGTATTATATTAAGGGAGTAATTATAATAAGGAAATAGCTTATATAAAAGTTATTATATTAAGGGAATACAGAAGTTAGTTTGGAAAGAAATACTGATAAATACAATTTTAAAAACAATTATTTTGTAAAAATCACATAAAACAATGTAAAGTAATTTTTTTCTGGATTTAGAATTTTATATCTTATATTTTTCCTGAATTTTGAAAAAAACAGGATGTAAATAATGTTTTTTATGAAAAACATAGCTTCTTTAAATAATTTTGACACATTTATTATTTTTAGAAAAAAAATGTTTTATGACATTTTAACTTTTGATAACAGATTTGTATCAAATGTACAAAAATATAATAATTTTAGAGTACTGTATGTTTAAATTGTGTTTGATAACAAAGCGAAATAATCTAAAACTCAAAAAAAGATTAAATTTTTTATACTATGTATGTAATTAAATGTTTTTCACTCAAAATATTAAAATGCTTAAAACAGAAATAATAATAAAAAATTGAAACTTTTTAATTTATAAATTAAAAATTTTACTAAATTTAAACTAAATTTATCTTAAATTAATTGTAAATAAGAATTTAAAATTATTAAATTTAAAGTTTGAATTTATATTTATATAAAATATAGTTTTAAATATTGAATTAATATATTTTTACTTATTAAAAAACACTATATAATATTTCCTACTGTATTGTACAATAATATAAATAAACAACTATAATAAATAATTAATTTTTAACCGAGTTTAATCTTCTTAGGGGGGGGACACAGACATAAAATGTTTTTTATTATATAAATAATAATATGAGTTATATTCCAGTCACTTTAATAAATATTAAATTCTGAGAAAAGTAAAAATAATATATAAACAGAGAAACATAATATAAAATTATTATTAATCAAAGAAGCTTAAAATTTTTGCAAAGTTTTTTATTAATCTGTATCATTATAATGTTTCGCCTAAAATTTATTGTTGATACCTCTTCTAATCATATTCTACATAAATTTAACTATCATTACATTATAAAATTCTAGGGTACTTATTTCTTTTCTTGTATATTTTCGTTTATTTACAATAAAAATTTAATCAATATTTTCATACGTCATTAGAGTTAACAGTTTAAAATTACCGCCATTCCCGTCCTGATTGTTTCGATTACTATTGTTTAGAAAGAGTCAATTTATTCTCATTAGGGTTGCTGAGGAAAGTCTGATACCTACATCATCCTCAGATTGTCGAAAATTATCACCAAAAATCACCATCATGAGCATAAAGATCGCTTTTACCAAACAACAAAATGCAAACATGAAACACTTTTTCTATTTCGCCTGAAAATTAGTCAGTTGATTTTTTATCTTGTTTTCTATGACGCCATTACCGAACAGAGAAATTTATTATCTTAGAGCTATATACTTAGCGACATAAACTGAACATCACTACAAAACATGAATTATTTTGAAAGACAAGGATTCAAGTCGATGTCTTTTTCTCTCCGAAAAAAGATACCAATTCTGACAATTCTATTAAATTCATCTAAACTGAGATGCTTTTCTTCAAAAAAATCACACCACATTTTTGCAGTTTATGTTATGTTGTATTTATTTAACAATACTCTCATTTTTCGTGACAATTTTTTGACGTTTTATTCTTTAGAGATTTTCTGTAAATATTCTTTAACTTGGCGATGTCATAGTTTTTAAAAGAACTTTCAAAATAGTTGATTCAGTAATAGTTTTTAAGATACACTTATGCAATTTGTCTGGCATATATTTTTTTTCCAGATATTTTAGGTATTTTTCTGTAAGCGCGTTCGTATATATATTTAGTTTAAAGCGAGAATAACTCATTTCCTATATGTTTGTTCTAAAAATGGCTTGCTTCTAGCCCTGCCAAAGCATCAATCGTTCCACCATACGGATCGTCAGAATTCAGTGCAGCTGCAATTCACTCCAATTTAGAGGTGAAAATCCATTTTTGAATAAAATCATTTGCTAAAACAACAAACCTGAAAATTATTTCGTACTGAGGGTGTTTTTCGATTATACTAGGAAATGTAAAATATATATTGTATTTCGAGAGAAATTAACTTAGATTTATTACTTGATCTTTTTTCTTTTATACATCTCTGGAATTTTTTCTTTTAAAGCATTTTGAAACTCACCTTTTAATCGATTAAATTTCAACAAAATATTTTTAATACGCCAAAATTCTACACTCGAATTATCATTTTTCTTTCTTTAATTTCATTCAACACTGTTCAATATATTATTAAAGTTAAAAAGCAGATAATGGAAATTCATGTAATAAATGAAATGAATTTCCAATTGCAATAAGCATATAAATATTTAATTATTTTAAAGAAATAAGAAATATTTTATAGAAAGTAAATTGTCTAATTACAGTGGGTGTCAGAATTATTCGTACATTCGTGAATTGTAATAAAATAGCAGATTGGATTAATAAAAATTAATATTTCATGTTTATAATTATTTCATATTAATTAATTGTTTTTAATAAAATTGCATTAAATATTTTAAAATCAAATGAAAATTTATTTTTATAAAATTTATTGAACAAGAAAGAATGGTTAAAAATATGATACAAAATTCATTGTACATATAAAAATTTTGTAATTTTTTAAGGATACAATATAATAATAAATAAATGTAATATTTATGTTAATCAATATTTGATAACTGTATATAAGGAATATTTGATAAGATCAATATTTAAAGGGTAAATATTTACAAACTTTACAGGCATCTGGATTCAGAATTTAATGTATTTTTTTTTTTTTTTTTTAAATTTCCAGATATTAATACATTTTGTTCTTCAACAAGTTGTTTTTCAGATCAGTTTTTAGTTTAATTTCAAATATTAACCATTAATTCTAGTCAAATATCCTCTTTTTAGTTTAGATTTAGAGTTTGAGGATCGCTTTAAAACACAGGAATGACTCTAAAAACACCAAATAATTTATTTACAATCATTATCTCGGGGGAGGGGGGGAAGAACATTTCCCAATATACAAATTTTTGGTAATATTTTCAAATTCTTTATTGAAGTCTCATCGTGATCTAGTATTAGGAAATCATTTTCAAGAGTGAAACGTCTCAGGTTCGATCCCAGCCACTGTTGAATAATTGGAAATGGTTGTTGCGTTTTAGGTTTCTACATGCATATTTGTCGTGGTGAGTGCTTTGAGAGTTTTCCGAGTTTCTTCTGTTGTGACTCGTGGATGGATCCCACAATCTATGAAGAGGAGGTAACTATGCAGTTGATATTAAAATACGCTACGACAGCCTTAAGTGTAAAAAAGCACTCTAAGTGACATTTTTAAAATTTAAAATTAATAACGCTACGATAGTTATGAAGTCGAAATTAAAAACAGATTAAGTTACAATCTCAGGTTTGTTTTGAAGAAACATTTTATAACTGAAATGTGTGTGTGTGTGGGAACTATATACATATCATAAGTCGTTAAAGTAGATTTTTAAAAAATTTCAAGTTCATTCTGTAATTGTATACTTTCTATCAAACAATCATTTAGGTGATTGTTTTAATATCAAAGAGGATATATTACTGTAAATGAGAGATCATCAACTATAAAAGAAAATAATTTTCATCGTACAACCTCTTAAAGGGTTTGAAATAGCTTAATATAAATATAGATAGTTCTTATAGAAAACTTTTCAGACAGTTAAAGTAAGAAATTAAATGCATTCATAGTTGAAATATATGAATCAATTAGATATTCCAGAGTTTTAAATAGAGAAATAGTCTTATATAAAAGTAAGACTATCGAATATTATAGAAATTTCAGAAGAAATTATTCCATAATTTGAAGACCAGAGAGTTAAATCAATTAGTTGTAAGCTGAAATGCAATGAATCATTAATTATCAAGTAGCATTAATCTATATATAAATATTGATTAGAGCTATTTGATCCATCACAAGCATTTATTTTCCGTACAATCTCTTCCTCATGTGATTTTCCTCTGATATAAATTCACATATTGATGTAAAATTGTCACTTGAAGCATTTAAAATGGGTTGTTTGAAGTCGTTGTTTAAAATAGCAAAAAATGAGAATTCTAAACCATTTTAATTTAGCAATTACTTAAATAGTATACTGATCAAGCATGTGTAGAATTTTCAAATAAGGATTTATAAAATATCCTTATTTGACATTAATAAATATTTAATTGTGTTTCAAGATAATATAGTGGTGCTTTTGAGTTTGAAAATTTCCAAATTGAAATTTATACACAATTTACATGCACTATATATAATCATATTTTATTTTTTAAAATTCATTGTTAAAATGATTTTAAAATTGTAAAAGATAATATCGAAATGCGAATAATTTTAAAGTAATCCGTGTTGATTTATAAAAAAACAGAAATGCATTGTAAAATAATGTACTAACAATTTTTAATTTTAAATTTAAAAAGTTTTTCTAAAAAAAAAAAAACATTCAGAAAAATACTTTTAAAAAGTATGATTTATAGGGTATTATAGAAGTTTCAGAATTCTAAATTTAAATATATTTCTTCAGTGAAATTTAGGGTTTGCTTATAATTTTTTCAATTCATTAATTTCCATACTTTGCTTTTTCCCTAAGTTTAACTAGTAAAACTGTTTTTAAAAAGAGATACATAAAATGGTATTAATATCGTAAAAAAGTTTCCAAATATTAAATAATTTTAAAATTAACCATTAATTTTTTTTAAAAAAAGTTATATTTGTGTTATAAACTAATGTAGTGTCATTTTTTTAATCTGAAAAATGAAATAATAATTACAATTTTTGAAAATATTTTTTAAAATCAAGTAAAAATACTGAAATTCCGTTCGCAAGGGGGTCATTATAATTTTCCCCTCATCGTTTACAAAATAAATGACGCCAAAAAGTAATTACTGCTAACAAAACATTTATTATAATGATTTAAGCAGGTTTATTTTCACAAAGGGGTACTTTTTACTCCCTAATTTGGAGTCGTTAGATATTCTAAAAATAAAACGAAAAGGAATTAATCATTCTGTACTCTTTCAAAAGCACTGTTTAAAGATTTTTGTAAACTTAGGAAATAAATTACTCGATTTATCAAAAGGATAGTGATATGTTTTTCACTGTTAAGAAAAATAAATTTTTTCATCATTTTAAGTGTGAAGAATAATTATTTTTTGGTTATAAAATATTTAAAATGCTAATGAGTAATAGCTGACCATAAAGATATCGATATTTTTTCATTTCGCCGCCGCAGGCGATTAAGACGCCAAGTGATGATACTGATTCCAATGGCAACCTTTTACTTTTAGATTTTGGCAACTTTTTATAATTAAATTCTTTTATTACTTCACACACGTTCTTTTTATATATATATCATTCAAATTTTCAATTGTTTATAAAATACTTATTATTTATCCACTCAAGTTCAATAATTTTTTTTTGAACTTTTAGTGGATGGCACTTGATGTTAATTAAATTTTTTCAAAAATTAATTCATTTATTAAATTTAATTGGTTAATTTTGTTGTGATTAATAATGTGTGTGTGTGAGAGAACTTTTTCTAATGTAAAAAAGGAGTGAAAATTATTTATAAAGGACTTTTTGCTATATAGTGCTACGTAAAGTCTCAGATCGGATCCTAGAGCCTAATGAATTATGGGAAACGAATGTTGCCTTTCTACATGGCAGCTGAGGTTGATGTTGAAGTGTTTTCAGAGTTTCCTCCCTTGCGACCCGTGAAGAAGATCCACTGTTTATGAAAAAGTACTTATGGAAGGCAAAACGTCATAGAAGTTAACAAAAAGTATTTAATACTTTCTATTGTTGGCTGTTTGCTAATAATGTCGCGTCTATAATGGTGATATTAACCTTCTTATATATTTATAATTTATTTACTTCTATATACTAAGATCCGATCAGCCTGCGATAAATATAAGATGAACGCACTCACATATTTTTTATAGTTCTTGTTTTGCAATGTAAAGAAAGGGAAAATTAGTTTGGAAAATATAAAAATAAAAGAAAAGTAATCGGGAACTACGTAGAGAAAACGACTAGTGGAATTATATGTCCCCCCCCCTCACCAAAAGATGTAAAACTATTGCGGAATTATACAACGTTAACTTCCATCGTTTTCAAATAGTTTTTGTTTATTTATAACGTATAAAGAAAAATAATCGGGAACTGAACAGAGAAAACGACAGAATGGATTGGGGAATTATACATCCATAACTTCCGAAGGAATTAAAACTAACTCTGAATTATACTTCTTTAACTACCATATTTTTCAAAATAATCTTTGTTTCCTTTCAGGATTTCATTTCAGAATACAACAAATATCTTCACGGGGTATTATATGCATAAACTTTATTTGATTTCAACTCGCTGATGCATTAATTAAGATACATATTTTAATAATTTATCCCTATAATTGTAGAAATCAGAGTACTTGGCGAGATTTATTGAGTTAAACGAATAGCTTAGTCTCACCATTGATGTAGTATTAGGACGAATAGTACTAGTTCAGAAATTAATTTCGCTACTTGATCTTAATTTTTATTTATTTTTTTTTAAGTTATGCAGTTGTTTCCATGGTGAACGAATGATTTCAGCAGATAAAGTCGGTAAAAATTCGGCTAAAAGGAGCATTACAGTCACAGATCTCCAAAGGCAAAAACAGGCAATTATAGCAAAATTTTGTAATTTTGTTTCATCGCCAAAAAATCAAAAAGAATCAATCGCCAAATATATTTTTATGTTAGAACCGAAACATAACAAAAGCCGTTATTAATTATATTCATAAATTTTAATTTGAGTCATTTATATTGTTAATTTGTTTGTATTAATTTTTTTCAAATGCTCAAAATCGAGCTTAATTCGAAAAAAATAAATATATTAATAAATAAAATAAAGGTTACAATTTTATTCATGTAACTCTTGACAATATTAGAATTGTATTTAAATGTTGAAATATTTCCTTATATATATATATTGATATATTTCCTATTACGAATAACCTAACTGTATTTGTTAGAAATCTAAAATTTGATAATCTATTCTATAACATTTTCTCATATATATTTCATTTTTATTGAAAAATTTTTAATTTTTATCCTATATTTCAAATAGAATTCAAATTAAGATAAGTTATTTAAAAAATATAAAAATTTTTATTTTATGCTTGAAAAAAAAAGAGTCATTTTTTAAATTTATGCTATTAACTAGAATTTTAATTTGGAGAAACTACCTGGGAAACCTTTTGTTCTTTTTTTATAATTACGTTGTAAAATTTCAGTTACTTTAGTTTTTTTCCAGCATATTTGCTTAAATTTCTACTTTATCTATAATAATATATACGAATTAATATATTCTTCAGAAAATTTAATCAAACCTTAATGTATACTGTATTTTTATAAATTGTTAGGGGTAGCGAATTATAAAGACCTCTATTTTGTTTTCCAATTTCTTAAGTTCGCTATATTTCCAAAAGAACGAATTTACAATCATTAGGGTTGTTGACCAAAATCGAAAAATACTAACACCTTGACCATAATGGTCACTTTTATATAAAACTTCAACGGATAAATTTAACTTATATTGGTTAAAAGATAAAATAGGATATATTAGTTATTCCTAAGATCATTTGTTCGAATTGTTGCTACCCTTTTTTGCTGTAAAGGGATAAAAAGTCATTTTTACTATGGTTTAAAATATTTTCAGTGGGAACAAGTTTATAATATATATATATATATGATTAATATTCGTAATAAATCCATTGTATATGTGTAATTTATATATATATATATATATATATATATATATATATATATATATATATATATATATATATATATATATATATATATATATATATATATATATTAGTGTAGAAATATTATTTGATCACTCGTCATTATAGCTCCTAATGAAAATTTATTTATAAATTAATCAAAACTCCAAACTCTAAATCCTGTGATTTTATGAGAACCATTTGACTGATCTAAGCTATAAAGTCAACAAGTGGTATAACTGACTTCAATTTCAACTTTTACCCATCACGTTTTCAAGAACATCAGCTCTTTTGAAAATGTTTGAAACTTTTATTAATATATTAAAATTATTTTAAATATTCAAAATGCCCTTGTTTTTGCTAAAATTTGCCATAACCAATAATTATTAGATTTTATTTATATTCCTATGTTATTACCAAAAACATCCATTTATCATTTGAGCTGACGAAATAAAACAGGACCAAAATGTTTGTTTTACACAAAGATTTAAAGATAATGTATTGCATATTTAAGAAAATATTTATTAACACATGATGCCATTTATAAATAAATAAATAAATCTATTTAAAAAAAAAACCTTAAAATGGCCTTTTAAAGGGAAATATTGAAAACATTTTATTATAAGCCAAAATCCACAATATTGATAAATAAATCTTATAGAAGCTATTTTATTTTAAGAACTTCAAAATTTTCTGCTTACAAATAATGTTATAAAAAATGATAATTTAACTAGTTCTTTCCACCATTTTTTTTCCTTAATGAAAGCAACTTAATTTATGAGATATATTATTAATTAATTAATTCAGATATCTTTACATTAATATACTTCCCTATTTTTAAATTAACTTTTATAGATATTCTATAAAATAAAATGCGCCGTCAATTCGAATTAATAGTTCCTTCTCGAACCCTGTTCTTATCTTTGTTCGACATACATTAAAAATTTTAAGAATAAATTTGTGTCGCCATTTTTCAGGGAATAAATCCTTCATTTTTCGAAAACTTTAGTCAACATACTTATTCATTCTACAAAATTGAAATTTTTTTCTGCCACCTTTTATCGTTTCGACTATTTTTTACACTTTTCTGTTCCAATTCTTCAGAAATACTCTTCTGATAAACACATTCCTTTAAGCTTTTCTGAAGCTCGAACAAAATGGCGGCCATCATCGTTTCGTAAAATTCGATATCTTTTAAATGGCTCATTAACTCGATGCATTGTTTGACTGGAAGCTAATTTCGTCTCCGATTAGAACGTCTGTTAAGTTTGTGCAAAATGGCTCATTCACGAGAAAATCATTTATTTTGTTAATGGGAAAGGGTAGAAAGCATAAGAGCTCCAAAAGGAACAATAATTTATTTCCTGCTGTTTCTAATTACTTTTACAGCATTTGCTAAATAAATATGGCAACAATAGAATAATCACGTAAAAATTATTCTTTGAGAGTTTCTTTTAATAAAATACATTTACTCTAATTGTAAAACAATGAAATGTAATTAATGAAGTGAAGTGAAGTCATTTCTATTTAATGTATCTCATTCGTGTCTCAAATTGTGTAAATATATGAAATAAAATTATTTAATTGTTCATTTATTTTGCCATAAAATAACTTGATGAAGCAATCGCTTTTAAATGTGATGCATTTTGCGACATTTAGACTCAATTGTAAAGCTATGAACTCATATAATTGTAATTATACTAAGCAAACAATATTAAAACTTTATTAGCAAACAGTGATGTAAATTTTAATATCTTGATATAAAAATATTTGAATTTGTTTTCTCTTCATCTTTTATAGCTTTTCCTTTTTGTGGTTTTGATTAAATTAACAAATACATTTCAACTATTAATAGAGAAACATTACTAAGCAATTTCTATTTTAATGATAAGATGTTTCCCATAAATGTTTTTTATTTGTTTGCTTTCGAATGGTGTATTTGTATCAAGGATAAAATTTATTATCTTTAAATTAAAATTTTATAATTCATTTTAAACAAGGATTGACGTTTTTTTTGTAATTGAGCAAATTTGAAGGCATTTAAATAATATAAAGGTAATGAAAAAAAAAAGTTATAGTTTATTTTCCATTATGTAAAGAAGACATGATCACGATGTGTTTGACTTTTAGAGGTTATATATATATATATATATATATATATATATATATATATATATATA
>JAPDSC010032090.1:0-28898 GCA_026290005.1 Latrodectus geometricus | reverse complement strand
GTAGAATATTAGAATGCTGAGATTTTCTTCATGCTTGTGGGAAGATAATAACTTTATTTCCTTTATTTTTTGCATTTTAAAGCAATAATCGTATCATATTTTTTACAATATCGTCATACTGCTCAACAAAAGCAACATTGTTAACTGCATTTGCTTGTAAAATCTTTGATAAGATCATTGTTAGGGAAAATAAATTTTATTTCGTCAAAAAAAAAAAAGAAAAAAAAAAAAATTAAATTGTCTTTGCCGACGTAAATTAACCATAAAGTTGATGTACATAAAGTCACTTTTTTGGAAACTTTTATTTCAGACTTTGTTTGCATCTGAATAGGCAGTGTCTAGCCTTTAGTTAGAGAGTTAAGTTTCCTTCTCGGGCATAAATATTTTTAATGAATCAAAAAACAAATTAAAATTGTAAGTCTAGTTTAAACTAATTCTTGATTGCAAAGGCAACAAGAAATATGTTTCATCAATAACTTGGCATGAATTTATGAAATATTGAACAAACAATGTTAAAAATATATTCGGGTCAGAAACTAAATCTGCCAAACATTTTTCAGTAAAAATTGACTTAACCCATATCATAATTCACGTAGATAAAATAACTTCTATGATAACTCATAGATCCAAATATGGAATCACACAAAAGAAAGATTTTTGTGTTTTTACAAATTTATATGCATACAGAAGAATATTTAGAAAATGTAGTTTAAATTTAGGTATGGATATATTTGGAACTGTAGAGGGAGAGTAAGATTAGGAAAATACTTCAAATGTGTGTTTTTGGTTATGGAAAATAACAAATTCTAAAACCGCATATTCTAGTGTGTGTGTGTGAGAATTTCACATTTGTTAAATCTGGTAGTCAGTAGTTTCCAGTGAATCATGTTTTCAAGAAATAACATATTTTAATTTATACTGGAAAACGCTTATAATTTTTTCCGGTCTTTATTTATAGATTAAACATTTTAGAGAAAAGTTTCGTAGCAAATAGTACACGTTTTACTGTAAAAACATTATATGCGCTATGGTAATGTTATAGAACAGATATCTTTTGAGAATATCTCTTGAACTAAAACTTCGTAGTAAAAATTACAAAGACATAAGCGAGATTCTTAAAATATATCATACAAATTCAAATCACAATGTGTATCAATTCAATATGAAGATACTACATTACTAAAAAACAGTATCTGAAAAAATTCCAAAAGAATTGAAAAAATGTTGCAATTTCTATCACCTTGTGAAAACCAAAATTTAATCTTATCTTACATGCTACGATTCACAAAGAATACAAAAATTGTATAGGCATTTCCAAATATGGAAATTACGTTACTGATATTTTTACGTTTGGCTGTATTGAATGCATTTAATAATAGGTCGTTTTAGGTGTTAAAATGCGTAAAACATTAATTAATGATATAACATTATTAATAATAAAAACAATTATAATTAATAATAAACATTAATTAATAAATATAACATTATAACGTAAGCATTTACAAAAACTCATTAAGGGGAATGAAATTAATTTTACATAGAAAAAATGTCTTGGATAATATTCATTAAAAAAATCGAGAATCATGATCATTTTTTTCAAGACTGTAAATTCAGAAAAAAAGATTTCATTTTCTGAATTTATTACATACAAGCAAAAAGTTCTAATCTACTGATTGTATTGATTGTTTATAATGTTTATAATAACAATGGAGACTGCATTAAAATTTTTTAGAAAAGCTGACTTTTGTTAATTACTACTATGTACCTATCATTTGTTAATTTTAAAAAAAAAAAAAAAAAAAAAAAAAAAAAAAAGTTCTTGTATGAATTACATAACATTCAGTTGTAGCGGCGCGGCAGAAAAAATGTCCAGTTCCCCGAAATAGATAAATCCTATCATGAATACAAGTATATTTAGATACATAATTAGAACAGTTCTTACTTGTAATTCATTTTTGAGTTATGATTTCATTTTACGAATTTTCTTAAAAAAATATACAATATGCCATGTCAAAATTTTAATATTGTGATGCTCATGGCAACGTAACTCACAGTTTAACTTAGTCCAGAATTTCTACTAATGAGGCAATTCTAAACAATTTAATATCATTTTTAAGCCATTTTTTTTTTTTACAAAAACGGTGTTTACGCTAATGTCACCTGTTTCCAAAAACAAAATTATTATTTTTTTAATTATTCTGATAACAAATTGCATCAGTTACATAAAAATATACTGCTTTGTTATTATATCAACACTACAAGGTTTTGAAATCCTTAGAAATTTTAAGTGCATATGATTATTTTATGATGCATAATTTTTCTACCTCAAATAACATATTTGTAAAAATATATAATTTGTGTAACTTTACAACATAAATATTCAAAAGTCTTATGATTTCCGGTTTTGTACTTTTGAGTTAGCTAACAGTTTATAATATAATTATAAAAATGATATAAATAAAGTATTAGTTTAAATATATTAATAAAAAATGTATAATGGTACATAATTTAAAGTAAAAGAACTTTTAAATTAAGTTTTTGAAGAGTATTTATGAAAAGTACTAATAATGACTAAAATTTGGTGAAAATTGGCAAACTTTAATTTCGTGTTTGTTCGGCAATAGAAAAGTAAAGTTTTAAATTTTAAAGCAAAAGACATGGAATCTTGAAATTTTAAACCAGGATCATACTTATTCTTTAACTAATTAAAGCAACTTGATGGTTATATTATATTAAAGCATAAATTAATTTATTTAAATTTATTTTTTAAAAAAATAATAAATTTATAATAGCAAAAAATTTGTTGCTCATTATAGAATTTCTTTGATCGAAATTATTTTCTTTAAAAAATATACGAAAAAACAGAAAAAGAGATTAGAAGTTCATTATCTTCATTCATATTTGGAAGTCAGCATGCATATCAGAAATATTTTGAAGAGAATGCTACTTATAGGATTTAAGGCAAAAAATTTAACTACTGGAAAAATGATATTTTTTCATGAAAAATCTTTTTTTTTAATATCTCCATTCACTTCACGTCTTTTTCATGTTATAGGTAATAAAATTATGTAAGTAGCACAGTCTGGCAAAAGAAATTTGGGATAGATTTTATAATAAAGGGGAGTGACGTTATTATTTATATTAAAACTATTTTCTTCAAGATATTTTGAAAAAGTTTCCTTAAAGATATGTAAAACAGAAGTAAATTTTATTTATAAAAATATTTAATTTTTCATCCTAAGATTCTTATAAAAGTGTCTTTTTCTTTTCTTTTTTTTTCCGAGTACTTAGCAGTTTTCAAATGTTCTATCAATATTGAAATATTCACCTTTGGCCGATGGACTTCAGAGTTGTGCCGCTTTCATGCTATCAGTTTTATATTGGTTATAACTTTCTTAATGAATTTGAGCTTTTATTCTTTGACCCCAAACTGTTTTAAAATTAATACATCAATATTTGTCATTTCTTTTGGAAGTTGAGATTTTTCTAGAAGAGAAAGGATATATATCCATATATTAGTAGTCTGGAAATCCGTTTTATATTTCTCGAGTCAAAAAAAAAATATATGTACCTTATATCACAAAATATATTATAAAATTTGAAGATTTATTTTTTATATAAATAGCATTTGAGTACATTCTTTTGATAACGTTAAATAATTTGGTATAAAGTTTAATTCTGCAATTATCCTAACTTTTCGTCATTTGTAGTTTTAATCATTATTTTAACCGAAAGAGGGCAGCATCATATTCAATAGAATAAGATGCTGCGTCATCAGTAAAAATCATTCCTCATAATTCATTAGGAAATTGTACTGTTATATTAATCTGATTTCAGTCATTCACAGAACGAATAATTTTCTGAGTTATTAGTTAAAGTATGAAAAGTTTTGTATATTATATTTATTAATTGTTATTGATTTCATACATTAATATCTAATTGCTATTAAAAAATTTTCACAAATTATATAATTTTTTTTATTATGAGACTGAAAATGAAAGAGGAGAAGTGAGAACGTATTTTCATCATATAAATTTATTTTAAAAATTTCATTTAAAAAATATTGAATATAAAAACATAAAAAATTTATTGTCTTTTTATAGAAAAAAAAAAAGAACTAAATTATGATTACCGTAATTTAAGATTGTTTATCATATTCACTTATAGACTAATTTTAGGCTTAAAAGAGTTTTACACTTATTAGTTTTAAACTCGGCTCTTCCTCACTAAATTTCAAATTGAATATTCATAGTAAAAATTTTATTCAATATTAAATTTTGTGCTGTTATTAATAAAAAAGTTTATTAACATTATTCACACAATTTTAAATAGTTTTAGGAAAAATTTATTAAATTTGGTGATTACAAAATAATTTAAAAATAAATAACTATTTGATCAAATAACTATCTGTTACATTTCAATTATAAATTACACACTAAAAATAGAAAAAAATTGATTTAAATTTTTTTTTAAGAAAAGTTTTATTAAAGAAGTATGTGATAAAAAAAAAGTGAGAAAATAAAGAATTAATAAAAGAATATGTGTGATAAAATTATTCTTCATTAACGACAGTGATACAATCAGCAAAATTCTCACATTTCCTTTAAATATTTAAATGAAATCATATATAGAGAGAAATACACACTAAATATTTTAAACGTTCAGTTTAAATTTATATTTTCTATTAAATTCAGTGTAAGCTGTAAGTTTTATTAAATTAAAATGCTTGTTTCGAGATAATAGACCGTTTTCACGTAAATCTATTAAACAATTAAAAAAAGGTCATTAATTTTACTAAAATTTAAAATTAAACTTTCACAATTCGCTCCATCGAAAGCAAAAATAAAGAAATCGCAGTCGGTAGGATTCGAACCTACGCGGGGAGACCCCAATGGATTTCTAGTCCATCGCCTTAACCACTCGGCCACGACTGCACAGTCAAAATTCGTTACATTTAATATAAACTATAACTTATAAAATGCTTACATACGATGTTAGTGTATGACATTACTGCAAGCAAAGATTAATAAATTAACTTTGATGACAAATATGTATACTTAAAAAAACTTGAGAAGATCTTAAAATAGTTGTTTTTAAGCTTTGTTCTCACAGATTTAACATTTCTGATCCTTTACTCGGAATCATATTTTACCTTTCCAAAGATTTAAAGCTGCAATATGTTGAATAATACATTTTAAAATAAATCATCGAATTTTGTTCATTAATACTTTTCTAACTATACTTCACGAAATTTATATATATTTAAAAACCGAAATAAAAAACGCATATTAATTTAAAGGATTGATTTCAATTAAATAAATTTTCATATTATTTAATCGAAAACAAAAATTGGTTTATTTTCTTAACAGAATATATTTAAATGTCATGACCATTTAAAATATTAACCTTTTAATTTATTACCCAAAGATCATTCATGAGGGCTACATAAGAATTTACGGTTTAAAGTAGATACTGAACTATTGCAAGCATTCTCCACCATGTTGGGAATTAAAATTCACAAACTGTCAAACCGTAGGTCAAAACGCTATCCATTTGGCTGCCAGCTAGGCTCAATTATTTTGTATTATAAAACATAAAATAAAATTTTGAAAGAATTCTTTTCATTTAGAACAAAGTTTACATTACCGATCTTTAAGAACAAAAGAATAAACAACTTTTACTGTTTTTTAAGTTTAAAAGTTTTTTTCGATAAAAATTACGGCTTACAGTAAAAAATTAATTCTATTATATATGTATTTTAATATATTCTTATATAAGATATTACAAAAGAAAATGAAAACATATTTCTTAAAAGTGTTTTTTTTTTTAATTTTGTTTTATAGAAAAAGTTTTAAAAAATGTTTTTTTTCTATAAAGCAAAATTATTTGCCTCAAAAGTAACAAATTTTGTAAATAAATAGTAAGATATGAATCATAGTTAAAAAATCTTATTAGAACAAATTTTATGCACCATAAATTTTAAATTAATTTTTTTATCTGATTCTGTGTAACAGAATTTTTAACTATAATCATTTTTTAAATTAATTACATTAATAAAACCATATAAAATGAGCTGAAAACAATATCAAATACATACATTAAATAAATTTTATATCATTTTAAATAAATAAAAAAAAAAAGAAAAGCTTTGAATTAAAAAAATTTTTTTCCAAATCAAAAGCAATCAAAACATTAAGTTGCACCAATTTTAATGATAAAATCTATCCTCAATTTATTTTGAGTTATGCTAGAACAAAATCTGTCGAATAGACGTTTTTGTATTATTAAAATTGTTCAAAGTTAGCGAATCACATTAAAAAATATGATTAAAATGCATTTTTAATGTAGAGAAAAATAGATCTAAAAATATTTCCACAGTGAATACTTTAATTTTATTAAGAGACTATTCACAAAATTTTTCATTAATTTCACACTGAAACAAGAATTGATATAAAAAATAGAAAAAAAGACGCTAGCAGAAAATGTTAGAATATGATTTTTATTGAATTGGATTAAGCTATAACAAAATTTAAAACTGGGTTTCTATTTTTAATAAGGGCTTTCAATTTAAATTTATATTTTTAAGTACAATTTTTCCCTTTTTAAACATATTTACAAAGCTTATGCATTGAAGTTAAGCATATATGAAATAATATACATACATAAATTGTGAGTTCAAGGAAAAGTATGCATGTTTACTGCCACAAATAAATTTTGACATCATATTAAAGGAGAATTATTAATGATTGAAACATCATTTAATGATTGTATGTATAAATTTACAGACAAAATATGAAATGCAGATAAAATTTAACAAGCTTTCATTGTTTAAAGAATGCTAAAATAATAATATCACCAAAATGTTTTATCGAAAACCCTAAAACTGTAGGAATAATGTATTTTAAGCTAAAGATTCATCCTAAACATAGATATGGAATGTAATATAAACTGCTAAAAGGCATATTTAAAATGATATAAAAAATGAACACTTGGTATTTTTATTAGAAATATTTTAATTTCTAAATAAAAAAAATTAAGGGTTTATTTAAGTTGTTTTTATAAATTAATAGTATATGCTAGTGCTCACTCTTTTAAATTTTTAACAAGAGAGCATAAATAAAATAAAATTGAGATAAAATCAGAAAAACATTACTATAAAATCAAGGCACAACTTATAAAATTAATTATAATATACCTAAAAAAATACTTCTGTAAAAAAAAAAAAAAAAAAAAAAAAAAAAAAAGAGAGAGAGAGAGAGAGAGAGAGAAAGAGAGAACAAATAAGTATGATGGTTTACTTTGTATTTTTTCAAAGTGAAAATTCAAAACGAAAGTCTACCAACCAAACCAGCAGGAAGTCTTCAAAAGTTTAATCAATTTTTTTTATTAAATTTCCTTTTTTGCAATAACAGTAAACAAAAACAGGGCATAAACATTTTTGAATACAGCTTAATTTTTCTTAGTTTGGTGAAAAAGAAATTACTAAATATGTGTTGAATTGCACAATTTTAATATTTTCTTTTCTTGAAAATGGAATTTTTTTTTAACTATTTTATACAAAGCAAGAGCATATTTTTCATTTTTAAACTATTTATTTGAACTTTTCTCAGTTTGGTAGACACTTATACTCATGCACATTTATATAATATCCTGATATATCAGCTTCTACTTGTTAATTATTACAAATTTTAAAAGTTGCAATGTATGTATGTACATGAGTATATATATATATATATTATGTTGCTTTATAGCATATGCAAATCTTTGGATTAAATTGAACGTTCTTGCTTGTTGTCAAAATTTCGTTTCAAAAACATATGCATCAAGATATCTTAATATTTGATTTATAATATAAGAAAAAACTAATTATCTGCAGTACTATTTCCAATAAACAGATTATTATTCAATATTTTTTTATAAGAAAGTTATGAACATTGTTATTCTATCAACAAGACATTATCAAGCAGATTTTTTTTTTTTTTTTTTTGGTACTTATATATTATAACCTTAGTGATATTTGGTGATAAAAATTTTCATTGGCAGAACTAATGAGATTTAAAGTATACTCTTTATTTTAGTACTCTCTATAATCTATATTAGTATCTAAATTAGTCATGATATAATTGTTTCTGTTTGCCAGTTTTGAGACAAATCTATATAGGTATTTTTCACGATATGTAAGTACCTTTTTTTTTTTTTTTAATAAAAAGCAAGTTTTCTTAAAAAAAAAATTTGCAGAGAAAAATGAGGAAATTTCTTTGCTTTGTAATTAAAACAATTTTTTCCATTAGGCATACATATAAAACTAGTACATTGACTGCTGCTAACATTATCAGGTTAAAATTTGTGAAATATAAATCCTGACACAAAATTAATATGAAATTGTTTTTCAAAATTTAAGTAATAATGGATTTCATTTTAGTCCAATCAAAATTTGTCGAAGGCTGTAAAACTTGAAGCCAATGTTTTAATATTAAAGTTTGAGGAGATGGAAACCATTTAAAGCATTATTATAGAGCAAGGCTTAAAAATTATGAAATGTTATACTGTTTTGTGGTCATTAACGGAGTTTACGATTTGTATTTAATCAAGATAGATAACTAGAACTATAATTAACATACTATTAAATTAAGGTTGGAAAATAAAGTGTGTATAATTTTTTTTAAATTATGCAGACACTTCTTTATAAGGCAATAAGTAGAAAATTTCATCCAGTTTGAAATAAAATTGCAGATATATTTGTATGTAACAAAAACAAGCACACACTTTTATGGAGAAACATTATAAATTCAATATAATATCTATTAGTTAAATAAAGCAAATGTTTTGAAAAGTTCTGAACCACTTGCATTTTCATAATTACTAAAATATAATGCTAACTGAAAAAATGTCAAACTTCAAGTAATTTTTTTTTTAACAAAGACAAATTTTAAATCAAAAAATACATTTATAAAAATCTCTTTTGTATACTGTCACTAAGACTTGCAACATTAAAATCATATGTAAGAAGAAAAATATATTTGGTAAAATATTTTTCTTACATTTGCATTTAACATGATGATAATAAAAATTTATCTGTTAGAATAAATGTAACTGTATTAACTACATTAATTATATTAACATAGAATATGCATTTCAGAATTTTGTAAATCTATATTGAATTGAGAATTTAAGAGTAATATAAAATTAACTGGCACATGCTCTGTGACTATCATTAAAATAATACATGTATAATCATATCTGCACATTAATGAGAATCAACCAAAGTTTCAATCAAGATTTTCCAGTTTATTTATAAATGATATATATATATATATATATATATAGCAAACCATTAAAATAAGACATCAAAAAAAGTAATGCAGTTAGCAAATATATCACATAAAAATGCAAACAAGAAAAGAAAAAACTTGATTAAAAATTTTTTAACTTTCCATTTGACTTTTTAAGAAATGATATTTTAACATATTGACAAAAAAAAAATGTATTTTAACAAATACAGGGATAAATAACATTATAAAATTCTAAGTCTTATTAATCTTATCTATTGCAAACACAATTTTAAATAGAACAACTTTTTAAAATGGTATGTTTAAGCATTAAGGAATGCCTATGCATCTCTATAGATATATAGGAACAACATAACAATTTAGAATGTTTCTCAAAAAAATTTTAAATTATTTCCAGATAAAAATTTATCTAATTTGAAATAACTTTTTAACTAAACGCATCTAAGACTAATGATTAAAAAAATTAAGAGTGGTTAACACACTTTCAGAATATAAAGTGACATCTTATTTTTCCTTATCTTCAATTGTTATCGATTCTCTAACTTAGTGAACATATTTTTCAAACACCTACAATAGAAGATGTTAACTTTTCTGACCATACTGCTAGTTCTATAGAAATAAAAGTGCACAACTAATATTCTCTTGCTCATATAAGTTTCTCATTTAATGAGTATTAACCTTAGATAATCTTTTCTATATGAAATAAAAATAATATGAAAGAAGTTATCAAAAAAAAAAATAAATAAATAAATAATAATAAATAAATAAAAAAAGTTCCAGGTATAGCCTATAATTTGTTAAAAGATTTTTTCAGTTAAATCAAGCCTTGAAGTTGCAGTTGAAGCAGACTTGTGAGGGCAATTTTTTTGTAAAATATTAATAAGCTTAAAGCTAATAACAAATGACAGTACTCAAGGCCTTTTAAAGAAATTCTTCAGAATAATTTTTTGCACTGCTCTTCTCTCATTATCCACTACATTAATTTTATATAAATTTTTTTATTTAGTATTAATAAGAAAAATATAAAATGAGTTTGGTATACAATTCAAAATAGCTAAGATGAATTAACAGGGCTTATATTAATTTATATGGAAATAATTACACCTTATAACTTAGCTAATTTTTAAGATAGATATTATTGTCAAAAACCAAAATATCATTTTATGCGTGTATATAACATAGTTTAATCTGAAAATTACATTATCATCAGTATTTGTAATCAGCTTTTGACTTCAGCATTAACTTCTACATGGAATATTTAGATTGAGATATTTTTACACCAGTATAGTTTTAGGAGCAATCATGTGAGAGAAAATAAATATTAAAAACAAAAAAAATTGCTATGTAATAAGTTTCTTATTAATAGTTTGCATAGGTACTAATTAATCTATTAAATTAATAAGAACATTATTATTCATTATAGTGTTAGAACCCTTTTTTTAAGTTTTTTTATTGTTTAATTATTTTTAACATTTATCAAGCCAAAGCACTTAATTTTTGATACCAAAATCTCAACTGTAAACTTGATTATACTGAAACATTGATAAAATTATACAGATTATATTTAAATGGTTAAAAAAACTGCTGTAGTTAAATAACTCTTTAAAATGAACATACAATAACAGGTGAATAAAAACAAATAAAAAAATTAAATACAAAATACATAAAATTTGTTAATTAAGGGTTAACAAAAAATCCTTTTAATTCAGATAGTGGAACTTTTTATTATTAGCTTATTACAAATTCAACTCAACTAAAACATTTTTAAACATAAAAAATGGTGCAATTTATTAAAAAAATTGATATATTTCAGAAAAAATAGTTTCTTATTTCATTTACTATTAACAAAAATAAGGAATTGTATGTTTTTTTTTTTTTTTTTTTTTTTTTTTTTTTTTTTTTTTTTTTTTAAATAAAATTGTTACTTTTAAATGTAATGTTATGTAAATATATGTTTTGATAAGTAAAGGTCGCCAAAGAATCATTTGTGCACAACAAACAGAAAATTCTCAATAATTGTAATTACAATAAACTGGGAGGCTTAAAACAATCTTACTTTAGCCAAACTATATGGAATGTAGTCAAACAAGGTAGTCATTTTATGAAACACTGAAATTGATTTCCATTTAAGAATGAATTATCAGGTTTTAAGAATATATTTTACCAATTTTCTTCAAAAAGGATTTAGAAATCTTCTGTAGAAATGTGAGTATTTAATTTCTTCTTCTGAAGCTTTTAATTTTAGTGATGACAAGAAAAATTATAATTTATCTTAGTTGGCATTACTACAATTAATCTGTCTTTAGTTTGCACATACAGTTGAACTAATATTGCATGAAAAACAAAAATTGCAAACTCAGTGCACATCATGGACCAAATTAAGTTCAAAATCAATAACATCAAAGATTAGACTTAATATTTCTGGCAAGACAAACTGTTAGTCAACCATATTTTTGGAAAATAACATTTGAATTCATGTAGGTAAATTAAATAATTGATTAGCACTGAAAAGTATTCAAACTTATATTCAGATATTTTGTTCTACTGCCTATAAATATTTATTAAATTAATTACTCAATTTTGAAGAAATAAATAACAATTTGTATAATTTGAGACTTCATATATTCTAGCAAAATGTACATATATAATTTCAAAAAATTTACAATGTCTTAGTGAAAGAGATTTTTAATTTTAAGTTCATTTTATAAATTAAATGCATCAATATGATAGCTTACGCAAATATAATAACTTCAAAACTATGGCAGTTAAACTGGAAGCATGTTCAATTTGAATAATTTCATGTTAAATTTTGTACATTTTTAATGAAGGATTGATTATACAAAATTATTTGCTATCCCTTGAGTATAGTTAATCTTAACTTTATACAAATAAGATAATTTAGAATACATACCATATTAATGTAAAAAATATATATATATATTTAAAATTTCATTAATGTTAAAATTTTCAACAATGCCATTAAAAAAACTTTTTAATGATCTGATAAAAATTTAAGGATGTTGTGAGAAGTATATCAAGATATGAAAATAATATGCAGTATGAAATCAGCAAATAGGAAAAAAAATTATTAGTTAATTTAAATTGAAAATACTAAACGAAATAAGTACAATATTAAAAAATTCATACTCATAATAAATGTTAAAAATATTACAAATAGTGAAATGCTAGTAAATTTTACTTAAATATACACAGAGCTACACTTTAATAACATTAAACAGAGAATGAAATAGAAAAGCTAGTTTTAATAGTCTCAAGTATTTATAATATTTATTTTATTTTAACAATTATTTAAATCAAAATAACATAATTAATTACAAATATAAACTCTTTAATAATTAAAATCCTTAAGATTTTAGTGTACTATAAAATCCCAATTAAAAAATAACATTTAATTTTTAAAATCTAAAAATTTCTATGAAAATAATCTATGTAAATTTTTTATTACTGAAATATAATATATATTACAATATAAAATAGCAACATTTTCAGACATTAGCAACAAATTTTTTAAAAGTTTGTAGCAATGTACACAATAATGATCAAAAGATTTTCTATAAGTTGGGAAGGAGAACAACTGCAGTAGAATGTTTTTACAAAGATCTTCAAAATTATATTTAAAAGCTTAAAAATAAGGTGAAAAATAAGTTTTCTTTCTAATTGTCTTTTTTTTTCTAATTGTGGGCCTGAGTGATTAACCATTCGCCACAACAAGCCCAGAAATTGCTACTCATTTAGCGTTACCTGGTGGGCACCAGTGAACAAAGTCTCGGAGACATGTAGCATTACCCTTTGTCACACCACCATAAACCTGTTTATAGGGCGGGTCACATTCATACATCATCTCAGGAAAGGACAAGAAGAGAAAGTACATCCATCCAGAGCCGAGATTCGAATCAAGGTCTTCCCCATCCGTAGTCAGGTGCGCTGACTACTAGACAGGGTAGCCGGAAATAAATTTAAAGAGAATTGTTACTCATTCCTTGATAGCATAGGTCTTCTATTATGTTTATCACATCTGATGAGAAAACAGTTCATACTCAGTTGCTGATTGCTAAATTGTAAAATCTAAACACTCTGAAAGTGCTAAAGAAAGAGCCTCATATTAGAGATCAAAAGATTTTATTTTCCATAAATCCAAACTGAGCAAAAGTCTTGCAGTATATAATGGACTTGTAGTAATCGTTTTAAGCATTTTCGCGGAAATTTTATGCAACAGATAGTTTAATGGATTGATATTGATCACAGTTTTATTTTACATCAGGCATGATATTTACGTACCATGGGCCTTGTCTTAGCTTATAATTTCGTCAATAAATTCATACTGTTTCATCAGCATTTCAGATAAAAAAGCTTTCTCAGTTCACCTCACTCTTTCATCGTAAGTGTCACCTTGTTGGCAAATTTGTACACCTTACATTCTTTTTTTAACTTGTAAAATATTGCTAAATAATTATTTTAACCATACCTGAAAGCATTTGAACTGGCATTCAATCATAATCAGAAAAAGAAAAACTTTACATAGCTTTTTTACCAACAGTATATTAGGGATTGCGAAAATTATTACTTATATCATTATTTATTTTAAATCAATTGCACATTTTTGAACTTACAAAGAATTCATTCATTAGTTAAATACAAAACAGTTAATATAGTTACATTTTTAAACTTTTATATTTAAAGTTATTTTTTATTTTAAATTTCCAGCTATGAAATAATTTTTAAGTAAATACACTTATTTAAATTTCTTAAG
Organism: Latrodectus geometricus; assembly: GCA_026290005.1. Lineage (NCBI taxonomy): Eukaryota > Metazoa > Arthropoda > Arachnida > Araneae > Theridiidae > Latrodectus > Latrodectus geometricus. Next base: position 14,837 of record JAPDSC010032090.1, on the reverse strand, counting down.
CATTATTAGCAGAAAAAAATTCAATGTATAGTACGAAAAAGCAAAAACATGTGGAAATAGTATAATTAAATGAGTGCTTTAGAAAATTTGTTGTATAAAGCTGCATAAATTTTCAAAATAGTTGGAAAAAAATATTTTGCTAAAAAATTTTAATATTAAATAATTTTTTTTAAAAGATGTTTAATCAAATTCTTAGATATGTACAAAATGTTTAGTTCACAAATCTAACATACTTTATTCACATGTGTGTATTCACCCCATAATTAGATATGAAATGCAAAATATATGTATTTAATATTTTTTATAGTAGATTATTTAATTTTTGCATACACTCTCAGAATTGTCAATTAAATAAAAAAAAAAAGTATTCAAATTAAAATAAAACAGTCTACAAAAAGTTTGAATAAAACAATATATAATTCAATTTAATAAAAAGTACATATTTTATTAAATCTAAAGAAACATAACAATATTTACATAATTTATCAATATAAATATGATATTTATATTTACATTTTTACATAAATACTAATAATATTTGCAGAAAACTCAGTAAATAATTATGGAAATATTTACACAAATATATTGATGTTATAGTAATATTTAAATTTACAAAATAATGTTAGCTAACATTTTTTTATTCAATAAATATTCATTAAAACATAAATATTTTATGTAAGCATTTTTTAAATTCTGTTAAAGTATTTTGTCTAAGTAAATAATAAATAACAAATGAAAATTTTTAGCTCAAGGAATATGAGAAATCTTCTAACAATTGGATTTTAAAATGATTAAACTGATAAAATTAAGTCATAAAATTTTCCTTTATATAATTAATATTAAGTACAAATAGTAACACACACTGCTGAGAAAGGAAAAATGAATTAATAGAAAGAAATTGTATGAAAAATTTGAAACTTTCTAAAAAGTATTTTTACATTGATGATTATCAGACTTCAATGAGCATTCCAAACAGAGCATTATATAAAATATATACAACATTTTAAAACATATCATGCAATGACACATGGCAAAAAATACTGTATGGAGACATCATCATGGAGAAGAAAGAATTGTATCATCTGATGATGTGATATATCTGAAAAATAAATTACACAGATTAAAAAAGAAGATTGTAGAATTAGATTTATTGAAAAAGGTTTAAATTTATAACTTTTGGGAAATAAGTTATTCAAACAAATTTACAAATGATTTGTCTTTAAACCATTTAATCAGAACATTACATTGTAATAAAACAAGAAAATTATATTGGAGAAATTATTTCACTTCTTGTTTGAAGGAATGATTTTGTAAATAAAAGGTTATCATTTACCTGAATTGTTCTAAGCAGCTGTTTTTAACTACAAATCAGAACTTCAAATATTAATTAAACTGTTATATTTTTTATTTGATATGTACTTGATTTCAGAATTTAAATGAAGTATACTTACTGCAAACAACTTTTGCAGGGTTTATTTGCTGACCTAACACAAATTGATGAAATTTACGAATATCAATTCTGCATTCAGCTTTCTTCTTATTTTCCACTAAAGAGGCAGCAACTATTTTAATACAAATATACATTAAAATAAAATATTTACTGTAAAATTATTGAATGTAAGTAAAATCAATGTTACAAAGTTACTTTAAATAAGCTTAATTTATGGTCCTTAAAGTTGGTTTTCATGTTGAATAGCTTTTCTTTAAGCTAATATATTGCACATTTAAAATGTAGCATTTACAACACATATATATAAATCAACATTATTTGCAAAATTGATTAAAAACTAAGAAGTTATTAATATGATCATGAAATGCAGTACATATATAATATTGAAATTATAAATATTCAGAAATACATTACTCAGCAAAGAATACTGACTCACTCAAGTATTTTTCAGATAACATTATTAATAAAAAATACACCCAATATTATTTACTTGGCTAATTAACATGCTGATTGGATGATGAACAGAAATAAAAAATTTTTTATTATAATAGGATTTTACAGAATAAAGTTTTTAAGTACTATTTATATGCAAGAAGATTTTCAATAATTCTTTTCTTTCTCTTGCATAACTAAAAATAAGCAAATGCCCAATAACTTATAATTACTTAAGACTTCCATTTGCTTCCCCGTTTTTTAATGTATCAGTAAGATATTAAAATCAATTTTTTAACATTACTAGTAATTTTAAATTAAAATTAATTATAATGCAATTATTCAATAGTATTAATTTTTATGAAAGTGCCAAAAATTCAGTAGGAATAATTAAAAAATTACAAACTTTTAGAGTTTCTTATGAATCAAGTTTTTAAAAAATGCTTTTTAAATAATTGTGTTTAATATAGAATGATTAATATTATGTAACAATATTTATCTGGACCTTTCAATATCAAAGTATTCAATAATGCAAATATACTGAAAACATTAATTATACAAACAGTCTAAGAAATAATTTGAATTTTAATATTTATAATATAAATATCACAAAATAAAATCCTTTTACTGCAATACTTACATGATTTAAAATTTAAAAAAATGATGAATTCATAACTCTTAATATTTTTAGTTACAAAAAATACTTTTATAATTTAGATACAAGAGAAGTACATTCAAAGTCAATTTGATTATATATTGCGATCTACTGTATATAAAATAGGAAACAAAAAATAGCTATGAAAAGAATCAATTTATTGGGAAAAGGGAAGTTAGATTTTATAAGTAATTAAAATGAAAAAAAAAATTTTTTTATTTTGAGAAATGTTTATTTTACCTAAGCACTCCTACCTCAGGTTTCTCTGGTGAAATATGGATGGTAATTAGCAGAAAAATACTAGCAGGATACTTTTGTGAAATAAATCATAATAAAATAAAAAGTCTCATACACATTTTATTCTAACTCAAGTATTTATTATGGAAATGGTAACTTAGACTAAATGTGAATACTATTTTTGAACTGAATATGCAAATTCATAACACCTTAGTAACAGCTTTCCATCCATCTTAGGGAAAATTTTTTTTTTTTTTTTTTTTTACATTTTTTATTGCTGAAATAGTCAATGTAAGCATAACACTTTTAGACTAGAAAAAATAGGTTAAAATGAATTAGAGTATAGCTTAATTACTAACATATGAAAACAATCAATACAAGCAGATGCAAATAGTGCAGATTTTAATTGATATAATAATTTAGCTCAATGCAAATCTTCTTATCTGAATGGTAAAATAATGGCTGATAACGAGACTTTAAAATTACATCTAATAAAGGCAGCTGAGGTAGATAAAAGAAGCTGTGATCAAAATGCCCTCCAAGTGAAATAATACCTCTGAGACTAACAGGTCAAGTATTAACCCGCTTGGCCTCTGTTTCTTAATTATGAATTCCCACCCAGCTGAATTTTATTTAACTGGTAGAGCTTGATTCAGATAACTATAACAGGGAAGTATATTGGTGCAAACATACAAAATTTAATTGGGAAATTTTCCCTTGTAAAGTTTTGATAATGAAATATTAATTTTTTAGATAACTTTTTTTATAATACACAAATATTTTTTATAATAATAATTAAGATTTTTGTTATATGGAATTAAATCTTTTTAAAGTTAGAAATGCATAGTGCAAATTTATAAATCATTCAATCCAGAATGAAAATTTATTAATAAAAAATAAGGTGACTTAATATTTATATTTGATTACACATAATTTATTTTTAAATTATGTCTAATCAATTACATACAAAAAATTAGTACAGTTCCTTTTGTAATTTTCTCACAATAAATAAAAACAGTACATAAATTGTAATTTTTTTTTAAATCTAAAAATGTATATAAGAGAGAAATATATTAGCAAGCTCAAAGTGTCCTATTAATTCAAAAATATGAAGAAAGCACTTGTTGAATGAATTATAATTTTGTTTAATAATTGTTTATAAGTTATGTAATATATAATTAATTTAAGAAAATATTTACATTTATTTTTAAATTACTACCTCAAATTGAAACATTGATTTACTATTTAATTAACTTCATTTTATTGAAAATTCTTAATTTCATAAAAAGTATTTTAGCATGTTGTTATTTCTGAAATAAATAATATATAGTAAGAGATGAATTATTGAAATAAATTAATGCAAACTCTTAAAAATATAATGATAGAAATATACATTATTCATTATTTAAATATAAAAAATTATTCTCAAAAAAAAAAAAAGCTAAATTACTGTTAAAAAAAATTAACAAATAATTATTTTTTTTTATAAAAAGGAATAAATGAATAAATACCTGAAGTTAAATTTAAATCTTTAAAATGGGTAGTGATAGTAACAGTGTCTGTTTCACAACGTAACTTAATTTCTCCATCAGAGCTTGCAAACATTGTCTATATCACAAAATAGTGAAAATTAATATTTAGGCAGATTTTTAAAGTACTCTTATCAAATTAGCATTTTTTTTTATTTGACTTGGATAAACATAACAAAAATAAAAACATAATATGATATACATTGAGATAAAATGACTCAAGTCAAATGAGATTCATTTTCATTATTTCTAACATTTCAAAATTGAAAATGTGTAATAATTATTTTTATAAAGAATATCTATAGGATTTATCATAACAAAAATATTAAGAGCATATTCATTTGTTTTCATAAGGATAAGAGTTTGATAGTTAAATTAAATAATATATATATTTATTTCTTTTTGAACTTTAACACATAAAAATAAATAAACTGACAAAGAATATAAAAAAAATTAGAATTCCTACACTCTAAATATACAGTTCTCTTCTAGTCCAGATTAGCTGCATTAATATCTAATGTAATAAAGACTTTGAAAAATATTTATCTTAAAGTACTATTGGACTAAAAAAAAATATTATGATTTATTAAAAAAACATAATATCTTGTCAATGATTGTATAAATTACCAAGGATTTATAAAATCAACAGAAAAAATATAACTAAAAATATCAACAGTTCAACAAGTCTTTACAAAATCATTTTATTTTTATTGTATAAGAATTAGTTCAATGATGCAATGTTATGCCGATATATCCTTAGTAAGACAACTTTTAGCATAAGCAGTCTACTTCTTTGTACAAAACAAACCCTTCTTTATAGACACTAACTGCATCTAAATATGAAATAACCGAAATAATATTTCAAGGTTTGCAGTATTAAGAAAAAAATTCTAGGGGTCAATATTAAATTTTTCAGACAGTGTCAAAATTTTTACACTGACTAAATATTTTTTTTTCCTTACTCATTTTAATTCACCTATTCACAAATACAATTAATACTAACTATTTTGCCCAAATCTAAGTAAAATTATTAACACAAAATGAAATGTTTGATTGTGATAAATATTTGACAAAATTGATGATTTTTTTTTCAAAAACATTAAATGATCTTATTGTTACAATAGAAATTATTTCATTAAAATACCAAAATATTTAACATTAATTATTCAAATATTGCACATAAAAATGGACATTATTAGAATTTTTAAATTCCTTTATATAGCTTTTTTCTAATTTAATAATATTTAGAAATAATTTCTGTTAAATTATTTTTAATACATAAACTAATGTAATCTGAGATGACAAATATAAAAACAAAAGAAAAACAATATCACTTAAAAAAAAGTTCAGTTTAGCTATTTATTTTTCTAATATTATTGAAAAAAAAATTTTCAGATTCTTTTAAAATTATTCAATTACTACATATGCATATTCCAAATTTATCTAGATATATAATTATTCAATACCATTATATTTTAAATTAATAAACAAAAAGTTTTGTTTATCTAAAAATCTATTTTATTTTGCAAACAGTATTAATTTGTCAATTATTTTTTATGGATAATCAATTGTAATTTTTTTTTAATTACAGTTCTATTATTTAAAAAATATTTTCTCTATTTTTAGATTCTTCAACTTTCTAAAGTAAACTTTGAGTCTAAACATTTTATCCTCTTTTTAAATAGATAGGAATAAAATATAAAAACCAAGAAGTCAAGAAAATATCTAATAAAATAGACAAAATTAGTTTCATTACATAAAGGAAAATTTTTACAAATAATATATTTTAAATTACTAATTACATGTATATTTCAACACTTTCTAATACCAGTTTTGAAACTATGTTAAAATTATTAACAAATGAAGTTGACTTTTCTTGAATTTTTTTTCATTAGACTTTTGTTAATTTAATATTAAGCCAATATATATATATATATCATACAAATATTACCATATATGTTCCAATGTTTTTCATTCTTTCTACTACACTCCGCACAACTTTTAAAGATGGCATATATATTGATACCTAAAACATAGAAAAGGATACAATAAAAATAGAAGCTAATAATAATTGAATTTCTTTGAAGAATAAAATTATAAAATAATAGCTTAGACTTCACATAGTACTAATATATTAGTGCTTTACAAACAAAAAATCTTTTTAAATATTTTTTGAAAATAATGTGTGTTTGAAGCTTTTACTAATTGATCAAAATCATAAAGTAATAAATCTATTCAACATACAATATTTATAATTTTAATAGCAAAATTTGGTTAAATAACTAAGTCAAATTTTCAACAATTATCCTTAAATAAAATTCTCAACTTTGGCTTTGATCTTTATTGTTCACTTTTTACACATTCTATTGTTCATCAATCGAAGTAATGAACAATAAACTATATTTCGGACAAAAAATAAGTTACCAATAGTTGAGAAATAAATAAAATGCAAAATAGTTTTTACAATTCAAATTAAATTGATTTGAGTTACATATAAATTTGCTCAATCAACAGATGCATAAGAATTTGTTTTCAAAGCATTTATTCGCACTGTTTTTAAAAATAATTTCTATAATATATATAAAAGACGGAAAAAATGAATTTTCATTTTAGATTATCAATTCGGATTTTAGAAGTGTGTAAAAGAAGAAAATTTGAAGAAGTCATTATAAAGGATCTGGATAAAGAATAAAATAACAGTTCTGAGATCATGTTAAAAAGATATAACAATTATTTATAGTGAAAATAATTATTGCTTTGAAAACTTTTGAGTTTTAATAAAAAAGGAATACAATAGGAAAAACAAATAAAAGAAAACTATCTACAAAATAAGATATTTTAGCAATAAAGATCAACAGAATGCAAGCTGCATGTATGTTTCATAGTTACTCAATGTAGAAATTGAAGACTGAAAAAATAACACACAAATCAATATATCTTTAATAGAAAATATATGGATACATATATGCATTTAATAGAAAAATTAAAAGGTATGTAATATGCAATATTAAGCTCTATATATTTAATAATAAATAATAAATTCTTATGAAACAGCATAAAATGAATAAAGATAAATATATTTTGCAAAAGACACTAAAAAAATCAATCATTATATTTTTTGATACAGCAATAATAGAGTATGATATAATTTTAAACAACAAAATATTCATATTATTTCATACCATAAAATATGCCATATAAATGGCAACCAAATCTTCACTCTAGAGTACAGCAGTATGTAAAAGCTAAGAAATAACATTATTTAATTAAGGCTGACATATTATTATATGAAATAAGATAGTTAGGAAAGAAAGTGTCCAAAAATTGGTAGCATGAAATATAATGCTTACAAGACTGCTACTTTAAGATTAATAAAATAAAATTGCAAAATAAATCATAATTGATATAACAAAATTGGCTATTTCCTTATACAAATTTTAACTTAAAAGAATGCAAGAACTCTTGAAACTAAAATATGATAACTGTTAAAACTGCTTGGTTCCAACAGTTCTTTCCTTTCTTAAATTAATCATTCCTTTTTTAAAATTCTTTTTCCCTTTTGATATATTTTGTCACTATATGATTTCTATACTATATGAAGAGTTTTTAAAGGTTGAGTATGTGAGACCTATATATTCTACATAGTTTTTGAATTGATATTTAAAAGCATTTATACAAGATAAAACATATTTCATTAAGCTAATTATTAATGTAATACATTTAAGAAAAATATTAACAGTAAAATAACTGTAACTAAAAATGATTTTTATACATAAAAATAATAATGTAAATATACTGGCATTAACTAACAATGTATTTTTAGAAATATATTTTTAAACTATTCATTCTTTATAAACATGATACATAATAAATGAAAATCAAATATAAATTTGTTACAAATTAATATAATGCATTTAATGATACCTTTGATATTGTGTACAAAAAATAGAGCATATATGTTTTTCAGCAAATTATTTTGACATGAAATTAGTGATGTTTCCAAGGTAAATACTGAATCTATATCTTTATTATTTAAACCTAAGGCATATACAGCATAAAATATTGTTACAGTAAACAATGCATTTAATATTTTAGAAATGTCAATCTAATTTTTGTTTAAATAAAGGAACTCCAAAAGAGTGAGATCACAAGGTACTATTTGCTTAGTGTAATACATAAATCTGGCAGATAATTGCTTAATAGAAATGATATTATAATTTTTGAAAGTAATGCTAGATAATTCAATATACTTAAAAATTTAGTTTGTAGAAAAACATAAAAACTATAAACCATATGAAATATATGATTGACTTTTTTATTTATTTATTTATTTTATTTTATTTATTTATTTATTTATTTATTTTTTTTTTTTTTTTTTTTTTTGTTACTGGACAATTATTTTTTGCACACAAGAGATAATTCAATTTGGTCCCATAATTCAAAATATATTAAAATCACTACTAACATTCAAAATCAAGACTGGAATTAATTCATAAACTGTTAAATCAAAGGCTTAAGTCTAACTATTCAACTAGCAGTTCAATCATAAAAAGTTCAGTTATAAAGTGTGTGAGTAAGTTTAGTATAGTAATTATTAATTTTAACATACACATTTTATAAAATATTATAAAAAAGCAAATTGTTATTGAAACTCCTGTATATTAAAGTTATTGCACACACATTTACATTACTGAAAATAATCTTAATTTCAAAAAATTGTTTAAGATAAAAAGTAGTATGGTTAAAAAAATAGCAAGAATTAAAAGTTAATGTACAAATATCAAAGATGGCATTAAAAAAATATACAACTCACTAAAAATACAATTGAATTCAAAAATTTAAATTTTAATGAAACCATGTTAGACAAAAATAAAATAAAAATGCACAGAAAATGTTTGACTCTCTCAATTATTAAAATTGTAATTTCATATGAAATACTGTTTTCCCAATACAGACTGAGATGAAAGCATATGATCAATTCCCAAAAGATTCTAGTAAAATTTAAAAACCAAAAGTTTTTAAGTTTTAATAACTTTTAAAACAGGTTATAAATACTGAAATAAAAATGTTTCATCATTAATTAAATTACAAAAAAATGGATTGTTTTTTAAATGCATATTGGATAAACTTTTTTTTTTTTTTTTTTTGTATTGCACATACATTTTTTGACATGGATACTCAAGACATAGCAAATACAGAATCATTTAGTATTTTGGAGGAAATATATTTTAATATTCTCACATCAAATTGAATCATTGCAGGCTCTTGAAATTGTTCCCATAATCTCCTAGGAATCACCAAAACTGGTACATCATGAACAACAACACGAGAATGAGAGTGTAAGGAAGGCTGAAAAAGTGAATATAATAAATAATGGCACAGTTATTTTTAATGAATTTTACATTAATTTTAACACAGACAAAAACATGCTTTCAAATTAACAAGCATCAAACTAAATTTAACTGATTCTAAACTATCCAACATTTTTATGATACTCATTTTGTAAATGAAAGGATGAAAAAGAAAGGATTCTATTTCCTTTACATTTCAAAATTACTGCATTTTTGAAATAATCTTAGAATAAAGTATGTCTAGTGTTAATAATTAAAGTGATCTATTAAATTAAAAAATTCCACAAATTATTTTTTACTTAAATAATAAAAATACTCCTAAATTGATTTTGCAGTTAATTAAAAAAATGATGGTGCAATTTTCAGTCACTCTTTCAAGTGCTTAAATAAAATTATGAATATCTATTTTTCAAAATTTTTGATAAATCATTAAAATTAACAGTTTCTAATTTATAATTTTTAATACATATAAAATATCCTATTGATTTAAAAAAAAAAAAAAAAAAAAAAAAAAAAAAAACCCTATTCTAATGTATAAATTTGAGATACTTGCTATTAAATCAAGGTAAATTTACAGCATAACTTATTGCTAGCATTTCTCAAAGTATGTTTTGCTATGTATGATAAATATCCAATGATATATGCAAACAAGTTTTTTTTTATTTCATTTATATTATTAGTACATTTGGTCTGATGCAAAAATAACACTTCTAAATATCGATAATAATGAAATGTAACAATGAATGGATTCTTTGAGATGTAATTAAAATAAATCTTTTATTACATATCCAATTTTCATTTTGTTCATTTTATTGTTATTTTAAAATCCCATATCATTTTACTCATTAATGAATACATCTTTCATATAAATATTTACGTATGTATTTTTTTGCATATTACTGTGAGAAATGGATTAGCCAGAATGATAGAAACCAGAATAGTAGTAAATTCTTCATCAGATGGCAAAATATTTTAAAAATAAGTGCACACAATAGCAAAGGCAACATTTTTCTTATATTTTCATTTGTGAGCTTACCAATTCAATTTCCAAAGTAAGACATGGAACATGTTTCTTAGTAAGTTTTATCTTAATTGACTTTGCAGCCTGAGCTGATCGAAAAGCTGTAATTAAATTTTCTAACTGAAATTCTAGATAAATTTCATTGTGCTCTTCAGATAAACCTTCCATATTAAATTCACAGAAATAGTGATCCTATAAAGAATAAAATAATAAAAAATACAAAATGACAAATTATTAGTTATTTCACAATTAAAAACAATGCTAAACTTAAATTCAAAAATTATAAATTACCGTATTTTTCGCCGTATAAGACGCACTTTTTCTCCCCAAAAATCGGGGGGAAAAAGTGCCTGCGTCTTATACGGCGAATACAAAAGCCCACCATGGCAAGGAATACGAATCAAAGATTCTGTCTTTTCATAAGTTTGTTATTGATGCGAGGAAGAAGAATAACTTTGAAATAAGCCAGATTGGGAACATGGATGAAGTCCCGCTAACGTTTGATGTGCCATCTAACAGAACCATAGATAACAAAGGAGCCAAAAGCATAACCGTAAAAACCTCTGGGCATGAGAAAACCCACTACTCGGTTGTGCTGTCCTGCTGTGCAGATGGTACCAAACTGCCCCATATTTTGATCTTTAAAAGGAAAACATTCCCAAAAGAAACAATTCCACGGGGAGTCATCGTGCACGTTATACAGTTGATATAAAATATTTTACTACAGAATTTGGTTCATAATCTTTTTTTTCTAGATTTGCCTCCTTTAAAATTGGGTGCGTCTTATACGGCGAAAAATACGGTAGCTTTAGCTGCCAGCTTGTATATGTAGCACTTGGGTTAAATTTGTAAGATTTTAATTACATATCTTATAACAAAAAATTTCTCAAAAACATTTAAAATTTATTTAAAACTACTTAAATATATTTATATTCATAATTGAAATTATTAAAAGTAACAGAAGTAAACTGAAATTAAGTATACAGAAATAATAAGTTCAAATTAGATTATAACAGAAATGTTAAGCCACATAAACAGAACAAGAATATTTATATGCACTTATAAATTTTTTAACAGAATTTATGCATATAATTCAATCTTTAACTAAAGATTAAATTTTTATTAAAAGAATCATGATAAATAATAAAAAAATGAGAGCATTAAAAAGTAATAAATTGTAGTTTATAGAAGCATAAATTTATACCTGCGGAATTTCACACCATAAACTAGAGCCTCCAGAGGTAATTCTTTCATTGAAAGTTAAATACAAATGCGTAGGAATTATTCTTAAAACTCCTGTTTTTGTCAATTTACCAACAGAATTTAATATCCCTATAAATATAAAAAAGAAAAGTCAGTTTTGTTCAAAAAGATTATAACTAAAATATTTTACATATGAAATATAAAAAATATAAGAAAGAAAATTCAGTTCTTTCTTATATTTCTTCTCAAAAATTAAATTCTTAAAATGATTGTAACTAAAATATTTGATATAAAAAATAAATAATAATTTTATAATTGAGTCTCATTAAATTTTACTACAATAGCGATTATATTTACAAGTATAAATATGTAGCTAAAATAGTATGTTGTTCCTAAAATAATATATATTTTTTTCAAGATTTGACTTATTAACAAGAAATATTTACATAACTATGCAAATTTTTATTATGCTGATATATAGTAATATTATAATATTACTTTATAACAGAATTTTCAATAGATGGTTGAAAATAAACTAAAAAACAAGTTTTTTCTTTTCAACTTTAAAGAAATAAACAAATAAAGACACATAATGACGAAGATTCTTTGTGGAATAAAATTCAAAAACTTCAAGAAGGCAATTAGAAGGATTCTTAAAATAATATTGCGGAAAAAATTTCTAATTCAGTTATAAGATGAACTACATATATTTAGAAATAGAAAATAAAATTTTAAAAATTGATAAATTCCTTATACAAGTAATATTAACAAAAGGAATAATAACCTGTATTTACTTATAAAAATATAAACATAACATTCACAAATATTACTGCTAAGTTTAAGAAACAAAAGCGGATAAAACTTAACTTTTTAAGTTAAGCATGGGAAGAGTAAAACAAAAAATATAATTAAGTTTAATTAATATATAAATCTAGTTCAATTCATATTCAAAGTAATTATTCAATTTTGGTACAAAAAAAGTGAAATTGATAAAAATTTATTTATGTTTTTAATTATTCATAACAATTAATTAAAATTTGAAAAGTAATTATTTTTAAAAATAATAACTAAAATACAGGTTTTATAAATACAAATAAATCCAATCATTTATTAATGCTTGGCATTCGAATAAAAAAATAATGACGAAATATTATATATTTTTGGATCTATATTAAATGATCAAGAAATTATATGAATTCTGATTTAAGATTTGTTTTCTGATTCTTTTTAAAAAATGTTGTATTAGTTTATAGTCACAATATTTAAGATGAGAATCATTTCTCTTCATTCACTAATATACATAACAATACTTGAAATAAATATGACATATTTTAATATATAGTAAACATTTGATTTTGAAGTACTTATAGAACAAAAAAGATATTTTAAACGGTTAGTTTATTCAAAGGAATTCCTCATTTCATTTCATAATAAATTCTTAAGCAATTATAAAGAAATATCACTAAGAAACTAGTTGTAAATTATAAGACAAGTCAAATTAAACATTTTGCTCCAGTTTTAAACTTACTAGTAAAATGCTGAATACTTGATATTTCAATCATTTTCCCCCGAAATTTCATATTTTACGATTTTGACTATTTCTTATAAGCAAAATATATTTATCTATATTATACAAATAAAAGATTTTGAAAGGAAATATGTTTTTTAGTAATAAATTATCCCGCCATGAGAATCAAAATTTGTTTTGTTTTTGTTAGAGTTACTTTCCCGCTACCCACTTTCCCGTTGATCAAAAAGTTGCTTAGCACAAATCGTTCAACTTATAATTTTTAACTACGATCAAGCGACGTGATTAACACCTGAGTTAAAAACTTCTTCACTTTTCCATGATATCATTTTATTCAATATATATATATATAGGAAACAGAAGAGAACAAGACTGCATTGGCAGTGAATGAAGAACATTTCGTCAATGAAATTTCCTTCGATTTTCTTATATTTGTCTTAAAAATTTTATGGAAAAAATTAATTCACCGAGAGAAAAAATGTTATTTTTTAGTTTCTTTTTTTTTTCTTTTTTTTTTGTTAAATTGAATTATAAAAACTTTTTAAAGTGTAAATTTTAATTTTTCTGATCTGATTAAAATTGTTATTAGTTAATGTGTTGACCGGTTTAAGAAAATTTAATTACGTCATCTTGGACTTTTTTGTGGTAAGGGAAAATTTTCATTTTCGTAAAATAAGGTTTTTCTAGTCGAAATTTTCATTCCATGATTGTCAAATTTTGAGTTTAAATTGTTTCGAAATGACATTTTATATTTGAAGTAAATATTTCTTACGAATTTATTATTAAACATGTATTTACTGAACTTTTTTATAATTCCTTATTTAAAAAGGAATATAAAGTCCTTAAAAGAGATTTTAAGTAAAAAATAAAAATAATCAATTCCTACATTTTTATTTGATAATTTTATTTTAAAATCTCATTTTTTTTAAATGGATCAATTTAATGCAAATAAATACTAAAAGAAAACTGCAACATCTTAGGCCGTGGGCTCAACACTCTTATCTTGCATGTTTGTTCCCGCAACTTGGGGACAATGTAATTTCATTTGCATTTTATAAATCAATGTCAAATATTATTATTTACATAAAGTTCTGCTTTCATAAAGTGCACATTGTTTTGAGAATTTAAAAACTTGTGGAACTACTTCCATACAAAAGTTTTGTTCATCCGCAAATTTAGCCAATCAAATTTCTTCTACCATGTTCCTCACTCCAGAGTTATCCAATGAGGAACGCAGTTATAAAAATAGCACGCTTTACACATGCTTCTGATTGTAAACAAACAAGTTTGTTGACAATTAACGTTGAACTTAATATTTTAATTTTAGCGATGATTTCAATTATGAATTGTTGTTTGCATTGTGGGAAGGAAAATCTTGGAATTATCTCTCCTTTTTCTGAAAAAAGGTGGAGCAAAGTAAAGGATTGCATT
>JAPDSC010032084.1:42155-72159 GCA_026290005.1 Latrodectus geometricus | reverse complement strand
TTGTGGAGCGTAAAAAATTTTTAATTAATTTTAATTTGGAGAAACTCCTTTCTCCACTTGCCACACTTATTAAACGAGTCAGCAATATTCTTAAAACTATACCAAAATTGGGAGCAAAATCCATGTTCGATATGAATTTTAAAATCTCAACTGGACTTTCTTTTTTGTTTAGCAAAGCCAAAACAGCTACTATCTCGTCTGCCAAGTCAAGCGCGTTTATATCGGATGAATTCCCATCAGTCAACACTGTTTCTATATCTTTACAATACTTTATATGTCGTTTTGAGGAATATCTTTTAAATCAGAAATATTGTAAAAAAATTGGAAATAGTTGCTGTGGGTACTGATCAAATCAAACCTGGATTCGAGTGCATTGATAGCTTTATCTAATGTAAAAAAATAAAATTCTGCCTTATATTTCAAAGCAGGAACTTCTATTGGATCATCTTTTGCCTCATAGTCGAAATTAACATTCCTTCTTCGAACTCTATGACGTGGCTGGGTGAGCTCAAAATTAGCTGGTATGTCAATTTCGTCTGCAAGTTCTCGAGCATCGCAAAGCATTTCATTAAAGGCTCTGTCCGATGTAAGATGCTTGAAAAAATCTTTACAATTTTTCAAGAGCTCCATAGCAGATGGTAAATCATAGTCTTTTGTCTTCAAGAGCTTACTTATAGGATTGACACACAATTTAAGGTTTTGTACCAAATTACAATGCAGCATAAGAATTTAAATTGTTTGACACAACTTAATAGTCCAGAAGCCTCAACTCTTATAGGGTTGTCAACCTCCGAGTTATTACAAACAGCAAGTAAAGCATCGTATATCCCTCCAAACTGATACCTTAAAGGTTTTAATGCATCTATTCGGCTTTCCTAACGAGTATCACTTAGAGGTTTCAAAGTAAGTCCGGAAACATATTTTAATAAAATGGTCCATAGAAAAGTTGATGAGGAAAAAAACAGATATATTTTTTGGACTATATTAAAAAAATTGACGGCTTCGAAGGATGCTTTTCCCACGTCATTAACTACCAAGTTTAATGAGTGGCTGCAACATGGAAGGTAAAATGCTCTTGGATTTAACGCATTTATTCTAGATTGTACTCCCGATTTACTGCCTCTCATGTTGGCCCCATTATCGTAAGCCTCTCCCCTCATATCCTGCAAATTCAATCCCAATGTTTCAAATCTTTTAAGTATTAGAGCTGAATGTTCATATCCTTTATATCTTTCAACTGGAAGAAAGCCTAAAAAGCTTTCATTAATTTTAATTGAAACCTCCTTGGGATTGGACTTGTCAATGGATACATACCTTACTAAAATTATCATTTGCTCAATCTTGCTGATATCAGGAGTGCAATCTAGAATTATTGAATAATATTTAGCTTTTTTAATATCAGTAATAATATGAGATGTTATATTTTCAGCTAAAAATATAATCAATTCATTTTGAATTTCTTTTCCGAGATAGTGCACTTTAGCTTCTTCTATTTTAAGCACTCTGCGGATATGCTCTTCTATTACTGGATCAAACTGAGCAATTGAGTAATTGAATAATTTGTAAAAAATTACCGTTACCGAAATCGTAAAGTTTGTCACTTGTACATCGGAGGGCTAAACTATTTTAAACAGGCATTTTTATAGTTGAAACAATTCGTAGAAGCACCTCGCCCCAATAATTTATTTCTGCGGTAATAAGTCTTTGTGAATGACTGTCAATCGTTTTAGAGTACTGTATTCTTTGACTTAATTCAATCCAAGACATTTGACTTTCGATATGTTTTTTAGAGGTTTCATGTTGATTTAAAATCTTACCGAGGTGCTTCCACTCTTTAAAACCTCCAATAAAAAGGGAACTTAAAGTAGAGCCAAAAAGAAACAAATTTTTGCTGTATGTTTAAAAAACACCCTGTATATATACAAGGTGTTAGGGGTTTGATTCCAAATATCTTAATGCATAAAATTCCTTTTAATTTCACTTCATTCATTTTAAACAAAAACGTTTAGTATATCATGAGTCAAAACTCAATTATTTTAGAAAGAGAAAATGTTTAAAAGTTTGAGAAATTTAATTTTAGGGTCAATTTGCCGCCCTCTAAGGTTGCCGCCCCGGGCAGGGGCCCGGCTTGCCCACCCCTAGCGCCGGCCCTGTTAAGAGATACTACAGCCTTCTTCGTAGAATTCTAGCTTTCAGATCAAGTTTACCCAATCTGCATCGAATAATACTTGCACTAACTTTTATCCTAAATTGCGCCACTTCTTTTTGTACATTCAAAGATGGTTTTGAATATGCAAGAAAATATGTTTAAGTCTTCCAATTTTTTCAATCATCTGATGATTTTGTACACATTTTCTGGCCTACACCAGTTTTGTTTTATTATTACAGAATCTCTTTATATTTATTTTAAGTATTTAAAAATGCTACTTCCTGCTAAGTTTTCATTAATTTCTCTGCTAATTCATCATAATTGCACTGTTAATCATGTAACATTTTATTGAATTCCTTCATGGATGACTAATCAACTCTGAGATGTTTTTATAATTTTATAGCCCCTTTCAAGTTTATTAAATGAAAGGGCATGATAAAATGTAACCAATTTACCACAGCAATCACTTAAAGCAGTTATGTTACTATTTAAACAGTTATGTAACTTAAACTATCATGTTATTTTTTGAACTCTAATAAATGATATAAAAAATAGAATCCAACTGTTTAACTGGTTCATTATCAAAATGGATTTATATTTGATATCAACTTATAGGTTCTCTAAACATTTAAGTTCATTGACTACAATCAAATAAAGGAAAAAGACCTTATAAATGAAACAAGTGCACTTCTTTTACCTTATTATTTGACAGCAATCTTAGATACAAGGTAGACAAAGAAACAGACAAGAGCAAAAATTTGGTAACATTGAATTCTGAAATCATTTATCTTTCCAGTGTATCTTAATTTATGGTAATATTCAAAAAATATTATAGGCATGAACTCCAAAAAGCAAATTTTTTTACAATTTTAGCGTTGTAGGGAATATTTCATTTGGGTATTTTGTTTATTTAGAAACTTTACACAAATTAATTCGAAACGTTTTTCTCTTGTACCTTATTCTTCTGATCAGAAGAGATAAATATTTTAATCAAATCTTTTACCCAAAAAAATTATTCTGCAATTTTCATGTTCTAATTTTTTTTAATTACTTATTCTTCATTCACCTCAATGTTTTCCTTGAAAGTGAAAATTATTTTTCTTAATGTTTATCAAAATTTTCTAATTTTTATGAATTTTTTTAAATTGTACTTATTTATTGGCCTTATATTTTTATTTACATTGCTTGAAAATTTTGTGATAAAATTTAAATTTTTAATTTAATTTTAATTTTTATTTTATATGCATGCCCTAGATTTTTTAAAAAATTTTTCTTATCTAATATTAAGACACTTAATTAAGTATTTTTAATTTCTATTGCATTCTTTTCTATTTTTTAATATTATAATGAAAATTTAATAAGTGTCTAGAAACATTTTCAATTAAGAAGATAAATTTCTTATTTTAAAATTGTATTTAACTTAACTCCACTTAATTCTATAATTATACACGGAATATTGTAGAAAATTCATTTTTCTGATTAAATGTAACTGATCGAAAATTATAAATACCATTGTTATTGATTGAATAGGAAACTAGCAAATTCTAATAAAATAAGAGAAATGAGGAACTTTAGAGATCATAACAATTTATTTTAGAGATTAAAAAAGAAAAGCCCACTTTAAAGAAAATGTATTTTAGGTGTTTCGATTTTGTAATATCACCTGTATGGGTGCAAGCATTGTATTTCTTTGGACGTTTGCCTCATTCTTTCTCTGTGGTACTTGAACTCAAAATCAGATAAAAAATAATAATAATATATTCAAGATCACGTAAGAAAAGATAAGAGTTGTCAACAATGTAATTTCAATGTCAAAGCTAGAGGCGATTATTAGTTTTTAAGAAAGGTGTAAGCAATGAATAACTAAGGAGTCATATAATACCTACTTGAGAAACATAACAAAAATATCTTCAAACAGAAATGTAAGCGCGACCTTCAGGTACTTACAAGTTTCTTTTAACTTTCAACTAAAAAACATGTTTAGTTTTCGCAAAATTTTTTGTAACTGATTTCAAATAAAATAATATATTTTTTTAAAAAACATAAAATCTTACTTTTTAAGCACACTTCAGGCCTAATTTTGTTGCTCTGTTTTAATTAATTTCGTTGGTGCATGAACGTTGAAAATATTACCATAGTCTTTAATAAATATCTCTGGTTATTTATTAAAGAATACTTATATTTATATTAAAGAGAGTATTTATTAAAAGCATTATCACTATCGCTGTTTTCTTATGTCTGTTAACAACCTTAATTTTCTATTTAATATGATTATATATAATGTAAAATATAAAATAATATTGATATTACTTTTTTTTATATTTCATGTGTTTCTACTTTTGCGGTTTATTTGTAAATTTTCAATCAATTATTGTTAATTTGTTCATGAATGTTCATGATCAATGGAAGTTCAATAAAATCACATATTATTGTTCAAAATCCATAAAAAATATTTTTTTTTCAGTTTATTGTATTAATTTTTTTCTTTTTTTTTTAGTATTTTATGTTTTATTTAATTTTATTCTAGTTTTTTTTATACATATTTGCTCAAAACCAGCTTATCATAATTAAAATAGAATACCAGCCTTTTCCAACACTTTTCAATTGAATTTGCAATCTATAAACCAAAGAATATTATAGAGCGTCGATCTATAATTTCTAAATGAATTAAATGAAACCAGCCTGGAAAATATATTATACTGACTATTTCAGACGAAATTGTGTGATAAATTGTATAATTTCTGTATATAAAAACATAATTATACTTATTTATGTGACAGTATTATATATTATTACTTTCTAGCGTCATTTTAAAAAATTACAGCCAATTTCCAGCTAATGCTCCCTCAATCAGTTTCCACCATCTTGTCTTCACCTATGCTATGTTCTGCCATTTGTTAATAACAATGTACTTTAAACATTTACCTTATTTAGCACTTCCTCCGTAGTCTGCCTCTCCTTCTCTTTCTTTTAAAAATGTTTATTTTAGAAAGTTATTTGTTTCTGCTAGGTTTTCACCTCCATAACATTTTAATTGAGAAACATTAATTACTTTTACTATGCTAGGTTCTCTAAAACATTGTAGTAAAATAGGATTATATCTTATTCACCAAGTATCATTTTTTTCTTAATACTCCAAAATTCTTTTTCAAATTTCATTCCAAAATCCTTAATCGTTCTTCAATTAAGCTTATTCATTGTCTAGTATTCACTACCATGCAAAATTACAAGTCTGACTAGGATCTTATATAGATTAATTTATTTTCACTGTCTAGATACTTTGACTTAAATTGATTTCATAATCTAAAATAGCATCAAGTATCATCCTACACGTGTAAGTAAATGCCTCAAAAAGAAACTTTTTAATATATAATATCACTACGTCTACAGTTGAAAGTATATTTTTAATATATTCTACTAGTTATAACTTACCATTTTAGAAAAATTAATTAACTACTAAGATCGCGACATATATCAGAAATAAATCAAAGATCGGGAAGTTATTAAAAAGCATAAAGGAAAAAAGAACACACCCGAAATTGCAAGTGTTCTTGGAAACACCCTTGTAAAATTCAATTCACAAAAATGCAGTGGCTATGAACTCACTAGGATCGACCATTTTTGTCATAAATTGTGTTGAATTTGAAAGAAAGGTATCAAACTGCTTTTACGCGAGGATTCATTTGTATTTCAGAGTTTATTATTAGCTGTTACAAAATTACAAAAATGGAATTGTAGTTTAAATTGCCAGTTAGAGAGGCAACAGTTGAACAGAATGTATTCGAGTGATATTCAGTATCATCACATAACCAAACAGCACTCTGTACCTTCATGGTTTTTGGTCTTTTATATGATTAAAAATGTAAACTAATAAGATACCACTTCAATGATCCCTTATGCTGTTATAGAAGAACCATATTCAGTCTGAAAACATGAAGTGGTGTTGTTAAGGTGTTTAGTGTTATAGTTCATCTTACTACTGAAAGTGCGTAAGCCTCTATTATACTGCCGAAAGATATTTTAACTATAGTTGCCATGTTCATGATCATATTGCAAACATTATGATTCTGTGGTGCCCATATTTAGTAGTACTAATAGTAAGACAAGTTCTTGACTTACGCCACTTAACGTGATTATTCGATCTCTCACGTCTAATTAAGAACATGCTTGTCTTATAGCTTAGTGACCAAGGGGTAATAAATTCCTACATAGTGCCCTTTTAAAATCCAACGACTACTGAATTCTTACATGTAAGAATCTTCTAAAACTATCACATCCACTTTCACTAGAAAAAATCATTGAATTTCGCTAAATATAATAAGCAATACCACGGAATGTTAAGCCACATTATTGATAAATTCGTATCCTACATGACCGAATTGCAACAGGAGTTCTTTTTTATGGCAAAATATTAGGTGATTTTACTTAATCAAAGTTTCCATACGATTTTCAAGAGATGCTTTGCTCACAATGCAATTTTGCCTTTTACACAAATTTAAAAGAATTGTTCATATCTGCATTATGAACAGTCATTGAGATGCATATTCCAACAAGTAATTAATATTTTTCATTATAATTTGACATTTATTATATTTTTTTCATTCTGGTACAGCAATGTGAACACCCAACAATATAATTTTGTAATTACAAGCTTATAAATCGTAAAATTCTTAGTGAAACATTTGACATGTAAGAATTTGGTATCAAATATAAACAATAGGTATCAAATATATATAATATAAATACCTATACTACACTTTAATAATGAAAAATGAAAGCACCATTTATATATATACTTTTTCCTCTCAATAATAATTTATTTTATTTTATAATACTCATATAATGTTAAATAAAATTATATTTAATTGGATAAAATTACAATTTATTCTTGAGTATCAAAAACAACAAAATTAAAAACTAAGAGCCAAATTCATCCATATAGCTGATAATACTTAAAGGTGTGATATTTTTCAAAATATAATTTATGCGGAAACCTCCGTGATTTATATTGTTGAGGAGTCCACTTCTAATTTTACTCTTGTAACATGTTATGTATTAGTCGCCCAAGACGTTTTCACCTTTGTGATATCCTAATACCATAGTTTCATTATCAACATCAGGTAAATATATTATTTCTTCTGGTATATCATCACTGATAAAATCTTGATATTTTTAATCATTATAATATTTATTTATAGGCTCCTTTCTTTCTTTTCTTTCCTTTTTTTTTCTTTTATTTTTTTTTTTTTATTCAAAACAGATATTGCCATACGCTTACACTAAATATCTTCTATGATGAAATCCCACAAATAATAATTGAATTAACTAATGAAAAATTAGTCGTGACTTGTAAAAAAAAAAAAATTTAAAAATATCATTGTTTGATAGCAACATACCACTAATAATTATTATTGGTTTCAGGTGACAGTGATCTGGCATATTTTAACAATGAAAGAAAATGTTATCAATTTCAGTATAAGCTAGAAATTTTTTAGTCTAAGTTATCATATTCAACAAAGTTCAGTTACCTACCGTTATTGTACTGTATGAAGTGAAAAATCAATGAGTTAGAATGAGCCAGAATTTTTCGGAAGGTGGTAAGAATAAATATTTGAAAATAAATGTTTTTTTACAGGTGTTTTACTTAAAATTTTTAATAATTTATTATTATGTAAGTGTTTTTCATAAATTGAAAAATTTACATTTTAAATTTTTACTGTCGATTCTTTTTTTGAAAAATTCAAATTTTGCATTTGTTTTAAAGAAAATACTTTATTATGAGCCATTTGCATACTCTTATAAAGAATGAAAAAATGGAATTTATATATGGACTTTTATAAAGCTAACGAAAAAATCTCTATCACACTACAAGATTTTAAATTGATCTATTTCCAAGTCAATTACTAAGTTATTTCAAAAGAGATAAAAAGAAAATAATCTTACAAGGTAACAATTTTTTTATGAATATCATAATCATTTATTCAAGGTCTTACACAATACTTACTCATTCATGAAGCCTTTAGTTACATAACGGTTGCCGCAAAAAAAGAACCCGTGACACAAATATAAAAAATAAATCCTTGGATTTTCGCAAATTGGTAGTTAATAGAAAGTTTCTTTTTTTTCATATTACGCGAATGGTGGAAACTATTTAGTTTTCTTGTAGATTCATTTGTGTGAATAGACTCATAACATTTCGCTTCACTAAGCTGGTTATTTAAAACGGCATTTGAATCTTTTTCAAATTTCTCTGAAATGCAGTGTAAACTTTTTATGGAAACATAATTCATTGTACGAAATGTAAATCATTTATACATTCCATGCCTCGAAACTATAAATGAAACTAATTAAAAAGTTTGATTAAATTAATAAAACGCTATCATTAATTATAATTTTTTATGAATCAGAAAAAATTAATTAATATTAATAAAAATTAACAAATTATTCTTTTTACAAAGATTAAGTGTCTCAAGAAAATTTTAAAAATGGAAGTAGCACTCGAAGTAAATGCTTTTTATATTTTAACTCCAATCCTCATTACGCTTAAACTAACTGAATAATCATTCAGAATTGAAGGTCATTGATTAATGACCTTCAATTCAATAGTTTGTTGTTCTTTTACCTCTGGAGTAAATGTTTGCAATGGTTCAGAATCTGCTTAAAACTGTAAGCTTTTCTCAGAGTAGCCATTACAACCAAAATAATCATAAAATTATAACCCCTTCAAATATTTTCTAATTTTGTTTGCTTCCCTTTTATTATAAGTATAGACTATATCGCTTAAAGACAATTTTTAAAATTACTATCAAGTAGATGATGACTTGTTACCTATGAAAATTATTTGAATACTACTTATTATGTCGAAAGATATTTGGGGATAGGGATAAATTGTAATTTCGAACCTTCCTTGAAAGCTTCATTTATGTATAAAATTAATAATTAATTTTTTGAAAACCCTTGAAATATAAAGATCTTGGATATATATAATGTTCCCTTCTCAGAACAATTTTAAAGGATGAAGAAAACAAACGTGAAATGAAATCAAATTTTCTTTAATATGAATCTTAGATTCTCGATTACAATTTTTTATGTAAATAATCAAAATGAAATACATAATGTAATACTTACCAAGTGTTATAAAAGTTCATTTAACAATTAAAAAATGTAAATAGTGAACAAATGTTACAATACAATTTTCAGAAATTACCTAAATTGCCATATTTGTGCGCTTAGCCATGCTTTTTACCGTTTTTAATATTATTCGGAAATTCAAAAAATGATTTGACAAGTATAATATATATAGTATATTGCTTGCGATTAATTTTTAATTCTCGAATATACACAAATCTCATCGCATTTAGGATTTATACTTCCAAATTCACAAGAAAGAGGGGTGTGTTGTTGTTGCTTATCCTCCAAATTTCAGACGGAGTCAGACAAGATCTATCAGACCGTTGACCTTGAGGAAATTCAGAATCAGAAAAAGAGAAGAATAAATGTCCTCACTGTAAAGTCCCATACAATTCAATGTATGTAGAAAGAGTGGTAATAAATGCAAATAATTTGAAAAACTTATATAATGAAAATTTGCGAATTAGTGTTAAATTTTAAGTATCGTAAAAAAACTTAAAATTCAATTCTATAATTCACAATTATAATTATTACTTAATAATTTAAGTAGTTCAAATTTTAAAACAAATTTTTTTTCAGTCGAGACACCAAAACATTCAGTTGAAAGATTGCTTCTCATATGGATAAATAAAAAACAATTGCAAGGTATTATTAATGATAATATCATTTGTGAGAGGCGAAAATTATTTTCACCGACTTCGTTAAAAAGGAGCCAGCTGAAAAAATATTTGAGGAAGACTGCGGGTGGGATTCAATAGTTCAAAAGAACTACATCCACAGCATTGAGAGGAACGGTGAAGCAGCAAGTTTCAACACAAAGGCAGCAGAAAACCTTATCGACGATTTCAAAAAGCTCGTAGACTCAAGTTTTTAATTGTAACGATAGAGATCTTATCTGTGAGAAAAGATGCTGAAGCGAACATATATAACAGAAGAGAATGCTTTGTCCGACCACAAGCCAATGAAAGACCGTCTAACGTTGCTATTTTGAGCCAATGCAAGCTGTTATTTCAAAAATATGAACCACTGATTGTTTATTTTTCAGAAATTCCGCAAGTCTTCAATAAATGCAAAATCCAGAACAGCACGTTAAATGTGATGCGGGAATTCAACAGGAAGGCTTGGGTGACACTTGACCTTTTTACTGAGTAGATCAAGGAAATGTTTGGTCCTTCTGTGAAAGAATATTTGCTTGAGATGAATCTGCCTTGCTTGTAATGGGTAACATTACTGTTAATTTTTCTCCAGACCTACAAGATGACTTCCTTGAAGAATTTAAATTCGGCAAGTTAAGTTTTGTTTTGGTTTTTTACTTCCAACATTACTCCAGTTCATGAACCAGCAATTATTCTTAACTTTAATTAGCCCTAAACTAAAGGAATCTTTTAACATAGCTTCCTAATTACTGAAGAAACCAACCTCAATTTTTAGAAAAATTACCACGTCATTGCCTGCCTCAAGATGATCGACGAGGTTTGGGAAGAATTACCAAGAGATCCCTAACTTCTGCTTAGAACAAGCTTTAGCCGGAAAGCGTTGTCGAATGACTTTAAGCGGGTTCACGACAGTACCTGTAGTCAACCAGATTGTGTCTTTGGTCACTATCATGGAACTAGAAATGGATAACAATGATATCAAAGAACTTATGGAAAAGTACAATCAAGAGCAGATCACCGAAGAGCTTATGAATAGCACTGTTTTACAGCAAGAAAATTTGGAGGAAACTTTGTCAGTGATAACAAAAAAGAAACAATCTGGTGAAATAAGGTAAATACTAAAAGAGTAGGAAACTATTGAATCTTACATTGAAAAACCTCAGCCTAGTATGAAAAGGGCTACGTTTTCAACAAATTTATTTAATATTGCCGTTTCGCATTTTCGCCTAATATTAAAACATCAGCAAAAAAAAAAAAAAAAAAAAAAAAAAATTCTATGGACATCTTTCTAGAAAAATTAATTCATAATTATTTTTGTTTTCGGCAAATTGAATTCGCAAGTGTTCATTCCGCGGCAGAAGAAAAGATGATTCATACTCTCCTTATAACAACATTAAATTAAGTTTCGAGTGAATAAACGTTATGCAACATTTTGTGAGTATTTATTTGAAATGGAATGCATTATCGTATTTTACACTTATTTAAATGAGAAAGATATTTCGCTATACGAGTGTATTTCTGGAACGAATATGCTAGTTAAGCGAAGTTCCAGTGTAATATAAATATATTTTTCAGAAAATATTTTCTATTATGATTGCCCTACGTTTTTGTGTGTATGTGTGCTTTAATAGATATTAATTAAACTGATTTTATTATTTGAGATTACATTCAGGCTATCACACAAATAAACCTTATTCTATTTAAACCTTCCAATAAAGTTTACTGAAATATATATATTTTACTAAAAAGATCATTTATTCCAGGTGCATGATTTTATGACATTTTCTTTTTATGTTTAGTTGAAAATCGAATATATTTATTACAATTACATTCTATCGCGCAAAAGTTATTTGCTAAATTCATATAGTTATTGTTATGCATTATTATGTTTTTTATGCAATCATTTTTTAATAAAAAAATAAAAGTACTTTATAATGGACTTTATCAAAGAAGTTTCTTCTATTTGCTAGATCTTTACAGTTTTGAATTGATGCTTTTTTACTTGTATACTTTAAAAATTTACAAACTACTTTTTGTCAATTGCTTTTCAAACAAAAACGAATATAGTAAAAACTATAAATAAACAAAAATATAATAATCTAATCGAACTTTAAAAAAAATTGGAAAGTGCTAATTAAAATGTTCATACTTAAAAAAGCATTAGGAATTTTAATAACTAGTTTTCTGACTTAATTCTTTTAATATTTCACATACAGAACGAAAATAACAGAGAAGGACTTTGGTGGTCAATCGAAAGGGCGGTTATTTTATGTAAAACTCAGGTACCTATATATACAATAAAAAATTAATTAACTTGAATAAGTTGGTACTATCTATGGGAAAGTAATAGATCTGCATTTCCACAGATATAAGTACATATATACACATGAAAATACTACAATTGCTATTAATTCAGTATTTTTACAAAAATTATTCATTCAAAGTATTCTCTACTTTCTGCGTCTCTTATAAACAATATGTACATAAAGTAAGAACATTAGAATAGAAAAATATATGAAAATCTGTAAACAGTTTATTTTAGAACAAATGCATGTAATCACTACAAAAATATACACAAACATATCACAAATTCAGGCCTAAAAACATGCAAGATACATGCAAATGTTTCATCAAAATTTACAGCACAATTATTACAAGTCCTACTGACAACGTATCACAATCCATTTTAAAAAATAAATTATATTCATTTATTAAGTAACTGTTTAAACAAAGCATAATAATTTGAAATATTGACCAAGTTAATTTATAAAAGATTTCACAGAAATTAAAATTCAAAGACTTCTTTCAAATAAAGAAATATATTTAGAATAAAATACAATGTTTTAAATTCTTGGCTTATAAAAATTTATATTTCTTGAATTATTTTTTAGAATTAAAATAATAAATTAATAAAGTAAAATCACAGAAAACCATCATTTCCAAAATTTTAATTACAGAATAAAGAATATTGTATGCAACCAGAATACAAATTCTCATTAAGAAAATAATTTTGTAGATAAAGAAAATTTTAATTAGGAATAATAAAAACATAATATAATATCAGATTACAAATTTAATTGAAACAATATCTGCTGGCATAAAAACATGACTATATGAAATTTTAAAGTAATAGCAAATGCTTAGTTATTATATGTCAGAGTTACTGATGGATTATAGATAGGCTTTTAAAAGATTTAAAGAAATAGACATAAGTAATTAGATGCATAATACCAAAATTTGGCACAAATCGTTATAAGACTGTACAACATATCAAAATTTAAATTAAAAATAAATATAAAACTTTCACAGCAATATAAATGCATGCAGAATTCTCAAAAAAACTAGCATTACATTAAATCAAACATTATCAAACAATGTATACATATCAGTAAACAAGTTCTTTGAAAAAGTAAATGATTAAACAATTTATTTTCTATTTTATGAAACTCAATTTTGAATATTTGATTAAAATACTTAAGTATCATAAATTAAGTTTATATATTATAAAAATTCATAATATTCATTCATTTTTTCCAGTAAGTACATTATCTCAATGTAAGTAATTCTGACAGCAAAAAAGAAGACTTTATTTACTATATTTTAGTAACTAACATGTTAATCAACCACATATCATATACATACAAATATTATATTCGGTAATTAAAACGTATCAATGGAAATAATTATCCACTAACAAATTAACCTTTTCTCTAGCAATATAATTTCTAACACCATAAAATATCACATAAAAGAATTTTAGCATTAGATACAACACACAAATATTGAAATATGAACTGGATTCAATCGATATTTACATCAAACTATACAGATCATTTTAGATACTGCATGCAATATTGACCTGTAAGCTGACTTATCAATAATTTAAATATTCACACAATTTGTTCTACTCATATTGATGAAAAAATTAAATTTAAAAACATTTTTAAAATGTATTTTTAGTTAAGCATTTACAAAAATGTAATTTTATATATACAGATATAAGAAGAATTTTATAACTGCATATAACCATATCAAACAAATGACTTTCATAAATATATAGCTGCATATTATATTTATTGCAAATTATTGACAAAATACACTTGGAAATTTTTATTTACAGATAAAAAAATTTACGATTATACAAAAAGAAAATAATTTTGAATAATTGCAGCACCCTATTAAGAATAAAAAAATTTTACATAAAATGTTTGAAAACACAAATGCATCAATAACATTTAAAGTTTAATGAAACAATGCTTACGTGTAAATATCTTTTATTTAAATTAACTGATAATACTTATTTAAAGAAGCATTATGCATTGTTAAATTTACTGCTAATTCTATACATTTTACAAGTAAAAATTTTATAAATTTCTAACTTCTCACACCAGGTAAAAGAAAATATATTTAAAAGTATATAACAAGACAAATACTTTTAAATTTAACAGTGTTAACCAAAACATATAAACAAAATAAAATTCAACAGGTTTCAATAAAAGAATATTTCAACTGCATAATGAAATGTATTTATGTTACATTTGATCTGTAAATGTAATGAATGTTGAAAAATAAATAAATAATGACTAACAAGAAATATATAATGCATAAATATTAGTAAATTTTCAAATTACAATTGTTATGTAACAGAGTAAAAAGAAAGTTAATAATTTTAAACTTAATAAATTACTTTTTTCCCATGCTTAATTTTTAGAAAACTATAAAAAAATATAGTACAGCAAACATACTTAATCGCACAGCAAATATTTTTAATTACAATTACTCATGAAAAAAAGAAAAGTATGCATGCCAATAAACTCTATTATTCAAAATTATAAAAAATAAAATTTTAAAATTCTTTGCAGTTCCATTAACTGGAAGTATTTTATTTAATACACTAAATGTATTACAAATTTTTGGCAGAGTTAATTTTTATCTGCAAAATAAATCTGATTAAAAATATAAAATTTAAGAAAATAATTTACATACTTTAAATTAAAAAAGAAGAAAAAGCAAAACAGAATGAAAATAAGTTCAGAAAAGGTAATTTACATGATAATTTGCAAATTTCAGTCTTGAGTATTACTAAATTTGCATATTTATAGTAATAAATACAAACAAGATAAAAAAAAATTATAAGATTGTTGCACTTATAATTATTAATATAATGATTATTCAATGAATTCATCCTTATATTTTTAAATAACCAAATTACTATTTTAAAGTAAGAAAATAAAATTCTTATCAATTACTTTGAAGTTTTTTATAATATAGTTATACAATTATTTATGAAAAAAATATGACAGTTTAACCAAAAATAAATAATTCAAAAACAATTTCAGGAAAGTGTACAAAAGTTTAATGGAAAAGCAATTATTTGCTAGAGAACAAAACTAAACAAAAACATAATAAAAATTTCCACTTCAAGTAAGGAATATTTTGCAAGAGAATTACATATTTAAATTTACGTTAAAGTTAACATCAAATCTTAACAATTCTCAAAAATCAGAGAGAGAGAAAAATATTGAAACCGTATATAAAACCATAATATAGAAAATATAATGAAACTATGCACATTAAACAATTTAATAAATGCAGAAATCACCTAAAGCACTTTTTAAATAAAAAATTTATACTTTTGAACTTACAGAAGAAAAAACCTAATATTCAGTTTTACAATAAAAAAAAATTTAGATAAATTAACAGTTTTATCAAATGTACATCGAAGTATCTATATGTGAATAGCTTCAAATATTTATCTATATATTGCAGTAATAATTTAGAAACATAATGTTTACAAGTCACACTAAACAATACAAATTTACAATAATGCACACATATATCGAAGCTGTTCATCAAGGTTTAAACTACGTTAAATATTACTTTTATACATAATTTTTATAGTAAAATATACAATTTTTATAATAACTACTTGAAAATGATGGTAAATATCATTTAAATACTGATAACATGTGAAATTTCAATATCAATTAAAATCTCAACTTGATTTTAATTTCTATTAATTAAAATTTAATTAGTTTATTCAGACAATAACTTTTAGAAGACATTTACGAACATACTATATATAGCCTACAATTCTAAAGCTATAATAATAATAAAGACTAAAACTATACATAAATATCCTGTGTGATTATTTTATAAATTTGCACTAAAAATAAAAGTAAGAATAATTTAATAAAAAAAAGTTCTAAAAAGCTTTAATTTACTAAATATTTAAAATTCTAAAAACAAAATTTTATTTTTGAACCATCATTGAGAACCACTGCCATACACTTTTACGCTGCATTCTCCTCTGACGATAGTATGATGAGCAGGAATCATCGGGATAATCAGCAATCAAAACTTGAATTCTTGTCAAAGTACTGCCATTGCGATAATAATCTTTGACAGTTTCATAAGAGTCCATAATCACTGATATGAATAAAGAAATCACAACATATATAAACATACTAATAAATGTATACAAGTAGATTCTGCTGAACCACCAAATTAGACCATTATTTGTGTTCGTAATAGCAAATGTAGCAAAAAGATCATCACCGTTCATCATAGCAAACAAGCACTCTGAAGAACTGCTCAAGCTGCGGAATTTGATATGATATGGTCCTAATACCACCCATCCACAAAAACAAAATCCAGCATAAAGCAGAACACAGCATAATGTAAAGCGAAGAACATTTGGAATGGCTCGCTTCATTGTTAAAATAAGAATATTGTACTTCCTAAAAAAGCCAAGATAGCGTAGAACACCTGCCCACACTAAAAGATTACCAACACCTAATAAGATAGCACATGTTGCATATTGATCACTTTCTACAGTACGCTTTTCAATAGCAGCTTTCAAAACAGAAGCAGCAATAATTAAGGCATCATTGAAAATCATAACACAATACCACATATCAACAAATTCCATTTTTTCCTGAGTTGAGAGCATTTTGTTTTGAGTACGTTTAAAATACTTGTCAGTTACCTGGCATAAAAGTCGAGCTTTTGCAAGGCAACGACAACATAATAGTAAAGAAAGAATGCAGACTGATATAATGAAACAATTCAAAATTTGCCTAAGGATATAACCTGATCTGTCAATTGGACTCAAGTTACCATTATGATAACATTTTAATTTCTCAGTATTAGTATCCAAGGTAACTAAAACTTGTCCATCATGTTCATTATTATTAAATAGTACTGTGATAACAAACTTATAGCAATCTGGATATTTATTCTTTCCAATTGCTTTTAAAAATATTGTTTTCAATGTGAATGTCAAATTTGCAGCAATAAGTTTACCGAAAGAAATAGTATCATTCTTTTCTGATAAATACCTTTTAATGGAGAAATATTTCCATCGAGGATCCCCAACAGGGAATAATTCTGGAATGGCATGGCATATATTTTGTCGATGACTATCAAATGTCACCGAGGAATTAAATGACACTATCCTTTTAAATTCTTCACGACAAAATGTTATATTAGTCATGCTGCAATTAGGTCCATCATAACAATAAGTACCTAAAGCAACATTTGTAATGTTTGCATAAGTGCGAATGACATGATCAATACTGCTGTAAAATTCTGGTTTGGTATATACGGCATATGGGCCAGTAGATGGTGGGTATGAAACAACATCGCGAACGGGTGTCCAATCTTTCAAAAACATGTGTCGGAAACTAGAACCTGTGTTTTGCTTCTGAAGTTCATATATGTACCCATCCGAGCCAAAAACACACAATTGAACAGTAACAAATATAATCTTAACAACTTGCAAAATAAGCTTCCAGGGAAATTTTCCTTTAGTTCTCCATTTTTCGATCGGGTTCATAAAAAAGTATTTAAGTTTCCTCTTCAATTCTTCGTCTGGAGAAGGGTCACCGGAATTCATTGGATAATCCCGATCTAAAATAGGATCCGTGTGTTCAGAGAATGAAGAGGTAATACCACCGTAAGTAACATTAGGATGTATTTCAAAGCTATTGTCTAGTAAAGCTGAATGTTCGTTTGAAAGCACCTGTGCATTTCTAGTTGTCAGTCTGTTTTCATGATTAACCTCGTCATCTACGTGATTGGGAAAATTTTCCATGATAGGTTACAGTATTCTAATAAATAGCATGACAATTATGCGAACTTCAGTTTATTGCAACTCATCCATTCCATGACGCTCTCGCACTAAAATCATAGTGACACAGCTGCTGCGTCATTATCTTATGTTTATCGTTACGAAACATATACAATCAATTTATCAATAATAATGAAAATAAAATAAACAAAAATATTAAACTATCAATCTTTTTGATTTAGCTGTGCTGTAAATATAATTGGATGAATTTATCACGCCATAAATAAATGCCATTAATATGAATGAAATATTGATATTTCACCTGAACTCTCAATACAGATGCAGAGATTATTTGAAAAACAATCAATATATTGACTGAACTCGTAGAAAGAAATAAAGTTCATTGATCACTATTTCTACAAATAATACTTATTAATAATGTCTTCATAATAATAATAAGTAATATGAAATGAAATTGAAGAAAAAATCATTATTATATAAATTAAATTAAAATAATTAAAAATAAAATATTTTTAATTATTTCATTTCATATTGAAATGTTTAGTGTCTTGTAATAATTAGATTCCATTTTTTTCTATAAACCTTCAGGTTGAGGTTGAATTCAGTGTAAAATGGATGGATATTGATTGGGATTAAAGTTTCACATATGATTATCAGCTATGATAAAGCTGTAATAGCCTATTAAGAAAGATTTCTGCCGTGTCTGGAAATCTGTGAGTTTGATACCTAACCCAAATGAAAACCATCTTAAGAGGATCATTGCAGGCAAAACTTTCGTATAAGCTAAGGTCGTAGGATTAGAAACCTAAAATTATCAATATTGGCAAGCTCCCCGAAGCAAACCGCAGAATTAATTGACGTCAGAAGAAACAACTAGCAACTGTAATTTATTCGATCCTGACGTTGCTCAAACTCTTTCGGTATTTGTAAACTGTTTATTTTAATGAACTGGTTCATAAAATATGATTTCCATGGTTATATTGTTTTAAAATCCTTTCAAATTTATAATCTTTATTTTAATATACTTTTTAAGCAAAAATTTTGTTAAATCAGCGCTGCTGTAGAAAATAGAATACAAATATGAAAATGGAATGTTTAATTATTTTACTTCCACTTATAGTAATTAGAAGTACAATACACTGAATACTATCGATATCACCGTTTTCATTAAGGCAAACTTTTAAATCTTTGCTATTAAAAGAAGATTTAGGCCACCCGCAAACGAGAGCAATTTCGCCAAAAAACTGACGCTGGCGAAAAGTGGGTGAAATATCGGCGAAAGAATGACGTAAGAAGACTTAAAATAGGCGTTCCAAGCGACATTTTTTGTATTCAAGAAAATTCGATATATCTGGCCGGGCTTCCTCGGCAGCATGAATTTCATTTACATGTTTTTGGTTACTACCCTTTGTTTTTACATATTTTATTTATATATACCTCGTGGTAACAATGCCTTCCATTAACTTGATTAAATTTTCCTTCGATAAGGAGGAATATTTAATAAATCAAAAAAGTGGTAAGTATAATAAATTTCAAATTATCTATAACTTTTTTTTATAAAAAAGTAATTTAGATAATTTCTTAATTTTTTTAATTATATAGATCAAAGATGTCTGTGGGACACAAAAGATAGAACTAATTTCGATAAGCAGAAAAAAAAAATGCCATTATTAGAGACGTAAAACATTTATTTTTTGAAGAATTTGAAAAATCTGTAACAGTTAATAATTTGTACTAATTATTAAATACTGAATTTCCAGGAAAATGAAATAAATTAAAATTCAATCTTATTTTTTTATATTTATATATGTCTTTCAAATGTTTTAGATGTAATGCATAACAGAGCTAATTAATAATTTAAATATACTTTATTTAATGCTATTAAAATATTTTATTCTTGTGAATTCGTATTTAAATTCATTAGAACTATATTTATATACAGAAGCTTTAATTTTTGTTACTTTTATATTATTCAGGTTGTGTAATTTTTTTAAATAAAATGTTAATCTTATATTTTCAATTAAGAGTTTTCTTGCAATTGCTTGCTATATTAAATAATTTATATTAGTTACAACATTAGTTACAATTACTTGTATTGTAACATTTGTTAGAATTATACTAACAATGTAAATAATATTTAACATTAATCAAATTTTATTTGAAAGTTAAATTGTGTAAATCGATACTTTAAAATAAGTATTACTTGGGGAAAAATGTTAAAATATTCAAATGAATAAAATATAATGTAAATAAAGTTTCATTAGTTGAACAGACGTCAAACATCTACCTCCTAGTTTCCACCAATCCTTTAGGCAGTGAATTCACTCCACTAAGGTTTTTTCCAGTGAATTCGTTTGTAGTTTACGTTTGGCCTTATGCTAAAGAATATATCAAGTCCTAGCTTTGATGGCACCATTTTAGACGAAAGTAAAGCAAGGAATAAATACTTTTATATGACTGCTGATAAAATTTTAAAAATTTCTGTAAACTACTCTAAATATTCGAAACAGCCATGTTTTCCGCTCTCAGCTTGTATCACCATTCTGAAAGAAAGTATCTAATTATGGCGCTTCGATCATCACATTGCTCTAACTCCTTCTGTAGTTGTAAACTGTTTATTTTTATGGAATGATTTGTAATATATGAATTCAATATTGTTTTAAGGATCTGATAAATGTGGGAATATTACTTATTTTTATCCCAATTAAATTACTGTTATGTGTTTCAAGGTTTTTATGATTTTTATGCGAAATCTTTCGCTATCGGTGTAATCGACAAATTAGGCAGCCGTTTTTATTTACTACGATAGGTAATATGGTTTTATTATGATTTCTGTCTGATTATTTTTAAGGCATACATAGAGATTGTTTTCGGCATTTGTTAATAGACATTTTTTTCTCATGGTTACATAATTTTTGCTAATATTTTTGCTTTTATATATTTTATCATGCATCTTTTGTTGTTAAGGAGCTATTAACATATTGTGGTTAGTGATCAGTGTTCGGAGTGAAGAACAGAATCAAGACTTCAATTCAAGAAAGCGTTTATTACATTTCTACTACATCGCAAGACGGTTGCGTACCAAGTGGCTGGGGTCGGTCGTACTCTGCTCAACTGGTATATCACGTTCACCTTGGCACTTGCTTCCCCCAAGAGAAAAAGGGGGTCGGAATGTATTTCCTGTCCGAACTGTGAGTCCATACGTCCAAGCGTGGGAATTTATTCACCCTTCCCAAATGGGCTGAGAAGGGGAAATTGCCATTTCCGTTACTAATTAAGAACGTGAGAAAGGGATCACTACCAACATATATATAAAATATTTGTAATATTAATGGTTTCCTTATAAATATCCCTATATTCTTTTCTTCGTGAAACATTTCCATTGATTATTTGTCAATAATTCACTATTTTTTTCTTTATTTTTTTGTCACGTACCTGCCTTGAAGACGTAAAAGTTTAATAAAATTCCTCAGAAACATTTGTATAACAGAAACTGCTACTTCTGTAACAACTTCACTTTCTATTGAAAGTAGAAAAATAGAAACATACACACATTAGAAAACAAGCATTGCTTAATTTACCATAAAATTTGAAGGATTTACTTATCATGGAAAAGCATATAGTAGATCAAGAAATTTAAGAAGCCAGAGATAAAAAAAAAAAAAAAAAAAAACCTTACCTTGTGCACGATTTTTGTAAGTCCATAATAAATCTAGGGTAAAAGCTATAATATACGTCCATCTTTATGATTTTAAAAATCCTATTTATCATCACGGAAACTATAGGATCTGCTCCTTAAGGAGGATAAGGATGAGGCCACTTAAACTGCAACCTCTTTCTATATGATAAATCAAACAATAAAGGTTATATTAATAAAACTATTTCATTGTAATCTTTTTACATAAATTATATAAACAAGTTAATTTAAACTTTTTATAGGTAACTCATATCCAATTAAAATTTAAGGAACGTAACTGCTAAAACTATATCTTGGATTACGAAGGAAATTTCAGAGCCAGTTTAAAGCTGCTGATATCTTAAAATATATCATCAACACAGAATTGTTTTTACAGAATTGCAGTCTTGTGATTGATTTAAAACGAAAACTTGTAATCGATTTTTTAACTTTGATTTCAGCACCTCTTAAAGTTTTAAGAGGTCCATCTTTGTCCTTAACTTACGTCGACTACAACAATCTTGATTTCGGGATCAGTACATTTCTAGAAGGAATAAAAATATTACCACAGATAATTTCAGATTACAGAGAGTTGAAGCAAACAAAAATAAATTAATGCTGAAATCTCATTAGATAAGGAAAGAGGCCATCAATCGTTTCAAAGATTTGCAGATTACACTATTGATAAATTGAAAACTACAAAAACTGAACTTGTAAACATCATGAAACAATTTATTTGTCATCCATCTAGAGGCTTATGGTTCAGTCATCTGCACTTGGTGAAGAAGAAAGACGGTTCATGAAAAACTTGTGGAATTTATAGGACACTTAGTTATATTACACCACCAGACTGCAATCCTATACTTTACCTATAAGATTTCACTCATGAGTTACAGTAGGGTTCGATGGTCTGGTTGGTTAGGACGTCGTTATCATTATGGAAAGATTGTGATCTTGAATCCCGGCTAACCGAAGATCTTTCATGTTCACCAAAGGAAACTGGGGCACGTAAAATGGTTGTCGTCGCAATGTCCTCTAAATAAAATGATAACTTTGGGAATAGCTCGCCAAGTATCAATAACATTCTTTAATCTTTCTCGCTTTACCATCAACAACAGAAAATTTTGCTCTAATAGACTTGATGCTTCGAAAAAATCATCAGAATCTATCGTTCAACAGCATATTAATGTATAGTGGCAATCGATTTGATTTTTCTCAGTGCGTTTACAACGCTAACTCAGTCAAGTTATTTCATTTAGATAAAGAAAACTTGGCTGCCTATTCTTTATTCAAAAGTTTCTGATATTTGTTAAAAGGCCTATAATTCTTACTAAGTTTTATATCGAAGTCTGGAAAAAGCTTTACGTTGACAGCGAATATATTTGGAGTACATCACTTACATTATAATTGACACCCAACAGGTATAAATAAAAATAATAATTATAGCTGAATTCTTGTCTAGAATGGTTGAATAGCGGATATCTTTGCAGATTAATTATTAAACTCAAGAGTTGGATAAAGAACATTTTTCTTCAACAAATGTATCTTTGAAACTGGAAAAATGATCTATTATTGAATCATATTCCTTTTTATGTTGCGATACTTAATGTACTTCAAAACGATCATTGATGCAATTTTATTTTTTTTAAAAAAGACTATTTTTCAATTAATTTAAATTATTGAATTAATAAATTGGTGAAAATGCGCTTTAGGTCCCCTCCTTGGCGCGTTTTCAAAAACACCGATGCCATGGCGGAAATTCTACCGCTATTTCAAAGTGAAATTTAATTAGCTTTCAATGAAAAGGCTAAATCAAACGAATAATTATTGAACCTGCGCGAGAAAACGCTTCAAATTCATGAGTTGTCGAAGTAGGGGACCTAAAGCACAGATTAACCAATAAATTTATACTATATTTAAAAACTTAATTTTTCTATTTCAGGTAATAAGTACACAATTAAATTAATAACATCGAAATTTTTTGACCAATCCATTAAGACCTACTAGAAACTAGGCTAAATGTTGCATCAACTGTTACAAACCTGAAATTTCAAGAAATATTAAATATCCTCACATTGACCATATCGCACCATAACATTTTAAGAAATAAATATGTATATCATCACACTTTTACCGTCATGAGAAAGATGTCGCTGTTGTTAAGCTGTTGTGTATCTGCCATACGAAAAATGTTAATGGATGATAATCACTGTACCTATCTTACCTATCATAGGAACTTAACGCTGTACCTATCTTAGGAACTTAACATTGGATCCACTGCCATACACAAAATCCTTCATGAATTACATATGAAAAAAGTAGTTTGCCGTTGGGTTCCCCATAATCTGACTGAGCACCAAAAAGAGGAGCGTGTCAGAACCAGTAGGAAACTCTTAAATTGCTAAAATGGTGGCCACCGCATCATTTCTAAAATTGTAACAGGTGATGAAAAGTGCATACTGTTTTTTGACTTTCCAACACGTCAAGAAAGCACCCTAGTAGCAGAGGCTTATTGGTATTACACTGGCCATTCACCGGTTTCATTGGTAACTCACTTTTCACCGAATTTTCTCATCGGTCCGAGCCCGGTATCTTATACATGAAAAGGTAACTGTTTTTACTACCGCAAATTGTGCTCGACATCGTCATCGGCTGTTGATGCAGTGGCAGCTAAGCGGTAGCCGTAGTATTTACCGAAGAGATTGAAACGAATCACGAGTAGAATAAGTAAAAAGTCTACGCATGCGCGGCCGCCATATTTAAAATTCAATGTGTTTACTATTTCTTTTTCTACTACTAGTACAAGTTATATTTCGCTCTGGAATTAGCTATTATTAATTATATCATTTTTAGCAAGCATTTATAACAGAATATTTTGGTAAGTACTATCAATTCTTTTAAATAAATAACTAGTACATATCTTTAAAATGTCTATTTATTTAATTCTGTCACTTTGTAGATTATATTTATTTTGTACTGGTAAAATGTAAGTCCGAATAAGAATTACAAACAATGTGTTTGAAATAATATTAATTTTATTGTGTACTTTAGTTTATTTATTGTTTTTAGTTTATTAATATGCATAATATTAATGATATATAGTAATTAAAAACCGGTATTGAAAATTACATGGACTCAGATCAACAATGTAGTGCCACAGTTAAAGATTTTAAAATACTTAACTCTTTATATAATGGGTCAAATATCTTTAGCAATTCAGTACCTAAAGAGAAATTAAAACAATATTTTTTGAAACATAATTTAACTTGTGTTGCTATAAATGGCATATTAAATGTACTTAAACCTTATCATACAAAGTTGCCAGCTAGAACATTACTCAGTACACCTACTTATGTTTCTGTATCTAAAATTCAAGAAAGTTAATATATCCATTTCACTTTAAAAAACACTATTAAGCAAAAACTCTAGTATGGTTTGAAAACTGAAACAGTCTACTATAAGCATAAATTTACATATTGATAGATTTCTGTTGTATAACTGATCATATCAATTTTGGCCAATTTTAAGTAGCATTAGAAAGATAATAGATACATCTTTTCTCATTGGTATTTATTTGTTGAAAAGAAACCTGATATCAATGAATTTCTGGAAGAATTAGTTAAAGATTTAAAAATTGTTATGCTGGTCTTACAATATTGGGTAAAAACTTTTCAATTTTTGTTAATGCAGTAATTTGTGATATCCATCAAGAGCTTTTGTTACTTATACTAAATTGTTTACTGGTTACTATGGTTATGATAAATGGTAGGTAATGGTGATAAATGGTATGGTTATGATAAATTACTGGAGAATCCCCTTTTAAATAGTTAAATATTGGAGTGATAAGCAAATTTCCTTTGGATTATATGCATTTTGTCTTTTTAGGCATTATGCGAAAGTTTTTTTTTTTTTTTTTTTGGTGCAAAGGTACTTATTCTTGCAGATTAAGAAATGCTGATATTTCTATAATCTCTGATAAGCTTTTGAAGTGTGTAAAGTTTATTCCTATTAAATTTAAAAAAAAAAAAAAAAAAAAAAAAAAACACCAGCCATTTAAAACACATTGATCTTTGGTAAGATACTGAATGGCGACAATTTTTTCTCTATACAGGACCAGTTCTATTGAAAAATATGTTATCTGAGAAATATTACAACTGTTTTCTTTTGTTATATTTTTCAATATGAATACTGGTCAATGAAAAATCTCTTGCAGAATATTTTGAATATGGTGGCTCTTTGCTTTAGAGTCTGTTGAGAAGTGTACAATTTTGTATGGCAAAGAATTTATCACTTACAGTATCTATGCACTATCACATCTTATTGAAAATGTAAAAAGGTATGGCCATTTAGATAATTTTAGTGTTTTCCAGTTTGAAAATTATTTAGGAAAGCTGAAAAATCTTATTAGATCTTCAATCTACCCCTTTTTCAAGTGTATTTAAGATACAAAGAATTAAATGCTGTGCAATTAACAAATATTTCAGAAAATTTTGAAATTATAGAAACAATATCTCTTAGGCAATGATCATTAATGTATACAATATGCAAATTGTATGTTTGAAATTTAAAGATATATAATATGTGTTTATATATTTTTTGCAACAAAAATTATGTTTAAAATTTTTACTGTAAAAAATATTTAAAAAGAAATAATTCCAGAGACCTGGTTTGGGTTTCATCTTTCTTGGAATTTTTCCTGACATAATGTAAATTTCAAAGTAATTCAAGCAATCTGAATGGTATATAAAAAAAACAAAGTTTCTAAATAAAAATATTTAATTGATAGGTAAAAAAGCATTAACATGGTTAGTTAGGTTGAGGAACTAAAACTTATGTTGAAGTTTATATTTCTAATATTTTGTTACTATTTTCAGCTGACTTTTGACTAATAAAGGTGGTACAAGCTCGAGTGATGTTATTAGATGAATATTGATGGAATTAATAAATTATTTGTCAAAGCAGTTCAACTGGAAGGGGATAAAGTTTAAAACATCCATTTTCCACCCTCCAGAGTGTTATAAATTTGATAACAGGTTAGTATTTTATATTTAAACTATTTAAGTTTTACTGCTTGTAGAAATTTTAAAAGTAATATAGTGCAATATGAAAACATCATTAAATTCAAATGTAATAGTTTATTTATAATAATTGAATTTAATCTAAATATTTCAGAATCGTAACCATTGCACTAATTATAAGAATACAATATTTTATAACTTCCTGTTTTAATTTTTAATTACATTTTTTTTTTTTCAGTTTTGTGTTTGTTACTTACAGTTAGGGAAAATAAATATTTACTATTTTTTGTTTAT
This sequence comes from Latrodectus geometricus, assembly GCA_026290005.1. Taxonomy (NCBI): domain Eukaryota; kingdom Metazoa; phylum Arthropoda; class Arachnida; order Araneae; family Theridiidae; genus Latrodectus; species Latrodectus geometricus. Next base: position 45,143 of record JAPDSC010032084.1, on the reverse strand, counting down.
GCTTTGCTTATGTAATTTTTAAAATGCTAAGTTTATCATTGGATCAAAAGAATGATTGGAGTATATGGATTAACTTTACATCTTATCTTTCTTAGTTTAAACTTTAATTTAAATAATATTTTAACTTTATATTTATTTTTCATTACATTCCATGTAAAGTTTAAAATTGTTTTTTACAGAAAATTTAATATTAATAATATCAATTATAAAAATGTTTGAAATGTTGATCTTACTTTGTTTCTTAATATTACATTATTTATTTGTTTTTAGCTTCTACTCGCCATCATGATAGCCATGTTACAGATGTTGATGTACAGCAATACATTAAAAAAGGGCTGTGTGTACCTGACAGAGGTGGGAAATGTTTAAGAAGAGCCTTACAAAAAAGTTCAGTCTAATGTATAAATAAATATAAACTAATGTGTGTGTAATAATATGTAATAAAAATAATAAACCTTTATCTTTTGCGAACATTTTATTTTTGTGATTAAGTTTGTAAATATTGAAGTTGAGAGTGTAATAAATATTAAAATAAAAAGTGCAAAAACGCACACAAATTGGAATATATATATACAAACATTTATCTGAGAATATAACTGAATTTCTAATCTTATTACAATAAAAAATTTATACTTATTACTAAAATATTTGTATCTCATATTTTTTTATCACCCTTAACTCTGTAAATAATGCTTTTGAAAATTTTAAGAATATTCATGTTTAAGTGAACTTTTTTGCTATTTATATAAAATTAAAGAATATCAAAAATGAATTCAACTAAGACCATAGATATAAAGTAGTCTCTGTTCTAAATTAAAACATAATGTATTTTAAATCTATCAAAGCATGCATGTTTTAATCTTTATTTTCAAAACTAAATTTCTAAATGAATTTCATGACCACTTGGTAAAATATAAAGCTTATAAAAGCAATATAAATAATAAATTTTTTCAGACTTATACAATTAAATTTCAATTGGAAATTCAAAAAAAAAAAAAAAAATTGGAAAATCTTTATTATCTGCTGATTTGAATTTTATTTTTCTGAAATAGGAAATTACTTTAGGAAAAAAAAAACTTGATGAATATGATCCCTAGGAAAATTTATTGAATATCATTAAAAAAAAAAACAACTTTAAGTTCTAAGACTGAAGTTATATGTTGAATCTTCCAATTTTGACATTCAATAAGTTATTGAAAATATTGGAATGTGTCCAAGAGTGAAAAAATATTAGATCTGCAAAATACATTTAAATTTCATTTATAAATATGCTATCCAATTTTTTTAAAGTATGTCTTTCAACACAAATATTGTCAAGCTTATAAAGCAAAAATACATTATCGTTAAAAAGTTTATCAAACGATAGTGTATTTTTGATATATAAAAGCAAAACAGCTTTGCTATCCGAGTAGAATATAAAAATGCATGGCATAGTATCATCGCAACACTCACTGCCTTTTCATCGAACCCAACGTAACTCATCGGCCCATTTGCCATAAACTCATTGCACCGGTCACTTCAATTCACTGGGGAGTGATACCGCCACCGCTCCCCGATAGAGGTGACAAATAGTGCACTGTTCCATGCACTATTGCCGCGCAGGGCCCGGTGAGTATTCATCATCCTGAGGTGTTTGCCCAATGACCGCCCACCGTTGAATTGCTACTAGGGCAAAGTATGGGTCTTTGAAGATGATCCGACAATGGTGAAAAAACAACGCGCACTGAAAAAAGTGATGTATGCCGTTTTCTTCAGAAATACGGGATTGGTCAAAGTCATCAAATTGGAAGGACAGAAGACAATAACTGCAAACTGGTATACCCTAAATGTCTTCCAGAAATTCTACAAGAACTGAATGTTAGGAGACTAATGCTTCACCATGACAATGCATCTTCACATACAGCTGGATTAACAGTAGAGTTTCTTAAACAAAAACAAATTAAAGTGATCGGACATCCGCCGTATTCTCCTGATCTAGCTATGTGCGACTTTTGGTTATTCTTTAATCTAAAAAAGAACTTACGTGGACGTCGTTTTCATTCAGAAGAAGAGATTGATGTGGCTATAAATACATTTTATTCATCTATTCCAAGAAATGAATGGCTTGAGGCATTTAATCTGTGGAAAATTCGTCTACAAAAGTGCATTGACAATGGAGGAGACTACTTTGAACGCACCTAAAACTTTGTAAGTATAACTTTATAAACCTAGTTGTATCTCAAATATTTCAGAGTGACTCTTGTATATTCATCAAAAAATGCTTGAATAATCGAAAACTGAAATTTTAAATCTTATTTTAAGTTTCATGATTGCATTAAATATTTATTTAAATATGGTATTTGAATATGTTGTACTATAAAACAGTTGCTAATGTTATCAATGTCAAGAGATAATTCCAGAAAAATTCTCTAACTAATAAAAATTTAAATGTTAAATTTAAATTTGTATTAATTAGAGAATTTTAATTTAATTTTGTCAAATGATCACGTTTTTAGTGGAAGTATCTTGATATTTTGGAAAATGATCTAAATTCAGAAAACATTCTAATATTTACTCCATTGTTAAAATTTGCAGATAACTGGATTGAGATTTTATTCCTATAATTAAATTAGAACATTAAGCAATATATTTATTGATAGTTTTAATATATTAAAATTGATTTGATGAAAAATAATCGTGATTTATTCCTACAAGATTGTTTCGAATTTTTTAAAGCTGTAATAATTATTCAAATATATACTTCTGTCTTTAAATTTGCAAAATCATGAAGGAATGCACTTATGAATGTCACAATAGCATGAAAGTCAAGTTGGAGTATGCAAATTAGAATTTTTAGTTTGTATAATTAAATACAGCTTTGGCATTACAGTGAAATTTAAAATGTTTTATTTAAAATTATTATTAATGTAAAAAATATTTTAAGATACTTTTTTAAACCTGAGCATTTTTGTTAAAACATTATTTTTAAATGTTTTTAGAAAAATGCTT
>JAPDSC010032084.1:0-22155 GCA_026290005.1 Latrodectus geometricus | reverse complement strand
TCTTGTTAACTTTTTAGTTTATTATTATTTACTGGTAGTTAGCAATGACATCCCAAGCTGTAAAAGCTATTACTAAGAATTTGTACAAGCCATTACTAATTCTGTTTTACAAAACTGTTTAATATATCTTCGGACACTAAATGATGATACATAATTCTAGTTAAATATAAGAGAGTATTGAAAAATATAAAAAATGAATAATTTTTAGAGTAAATAGAGATTTGAAACCGTTATATTTTATATGAATATGAACTAACTATTTTCTTTTGATTTCATTTTTTTCTAAAATCATAATTTATCTAAATAATTTTTCTGAAACTCACAGATGTTCCCAACTAAGTTTCCCGTGTGTGTTGTTAAGAAGAATCACGGAATCGAAAATTTCTCTACAAACTCAAGTTAAAGTATTGAAATGAGTGCACGGTCCCAGATTGTACATGTGTTTTTAAGGCACCGAATGACGCAATAGGCTTGACATGTCTGCACAAAAGTAACAATTACTTTTTTTGAAGCAAAGAATATGATTAGATAGGAAGCGGAGTCACAAATTTTCGGTTTTCCTCTCGGCTTCCCGTCATCTCCGAGACTTTGTTCGAGTCTCCTCCCACAACAGATTATCGTTTGCTCACTAATACCGGCAGATTATTTGTGAAAGCAGACGAATTGTGAATGGGAGTGGGAAAAATGAAATCAAATGAAGGAAGCTTATCTCCTTTTATAGTTAACCTTAAAAAAAAATGCTTTTATGTAATCGTAGCTTTCATAGAAGCACATTTAATTTTCGGTTGTTATTTTTTTCTTCTTTAGTTGAGACTGAGAAGTTTATCATTTCTGTTTCTTATTTTCTTTCTTTTTTTTTTTTTTTCCTACTGAGAATATGGTATAAATGAAAAACGTAATTAGCTTCAAATTTTCGTTAAATTTATAAGACATTTTTTTTGATAAAAATGTAAAACATCTTTTAAAGTAATGCCTTAAAATTTTGATATAAATCAAATAGTTTTAAATTTACGATAAAATTTGATATATACCGTAGTTTAGAGCTAGAACACAGCTTTTCAAAGCGAAAGGTTCTAGGTTTGATTCCAGCTACTGTTAAACAACAGGTGGTGAATATTTCTGTTCGACATTCTGTATTAAGTCTGTCTCGATGGATTTTTGACAGCGTGTTGTAGACAGCTTGATTGTCGAAGCCTTTTTAATGTATTTAGTTATCCTTCGTGTAAATTGCCTTCATGAAAGAGTTTTCATAGATAGATAGCTAAGGATCATATTAATGTGTTGCAAGGGAGGAAACTCGAAAACTCCCTAGCATGTACCTTAACAAACGTGCATACGGAAGGCAGAGGCACAACATCCATCTCCCGTTCTTTAACAGTAACTGGGATCGAACTCTGGATTTTATGCTTTGAAGAACACTTCCTACCAGTAGGCCAAAGAGAGCCCCAAAGCGTGTGCTTAGAAGTTTTCGGAATTTCCTGCCGAGGGACATTTGAGTACGGTCAATTATCTTAGAAAAGTAAAAGTTTATCTATGAAAGAATAGGGAAAATGCCATGTTTTCTTATGAAAAATATTTTAATTAAGATCGACCTGACAATGAGGACCGTAGACATAACTCGCAAAGAGAAAAAAGGTTTGGTGGAGGTATTTTAAAGAGACTGTAATGTTTTAGTGTGGAATTTCTGCCAGTCAAAAAACTGATCTTGTACTGATTACAGAAATATGTACTTCAAAGTGCATATAAAACTTCTGGAACAGTTGCCAGTATAAAACAGTTTAAACTTTATATTACTGCAAAAAGAAACATTTTTCCAAATATATAAGGTTTTAAAAAAGGAATTAGAACAAAATAGAATAATTGTTTCGAACTGGTCTCCAAATCCTCCACATATCACTTAAAATAACATATTACTTAAAATGATCATTAAACATTAGATATTTTTTGTATTTTTATAATTATGGAAAAACATACTTTATTTGATTTATCTGGATATGCATTTATTTGAAATGAAATTGAACTTTTTGATGAAATTGAATTTATTAGTGTCATTTCTATTTACAAAAATTAGCTAATAATTGAATTTATATTGACATACTCGATGTTAATACCTCTGACCTTATAATTAGTTATTTAACGCAGTTTATTATCCCATATGTAATATTTATTAATGTGTGAGAAAACATCTATATAAAAAATCATAATCTTCAAGGACTCTAAGTCTAGCATCTTGTAACATTAAAATATCCTTACTTATAATTTTTAACACTTTATTATATTAATAATTTTTAAGTAATTACTTAAAAGGTTAATAGGAAATTGTGAAGCTGGCATCTAATATAAATTAAAAGGGAAAAATATATTGTGTGTAGGGGATAATTTCTTACAGTTCAATTATATACAAGACTCTCCAAAAAATTGCAGTATTTGTTTAATTGTCCAGTTCTAAATGAATACCATTATTTTTATGCTTATTTGTATTACTTAAATAACCTATATGATATTATACACTACTGTATATACTACATGATTTATGTTATATATATATATATAAATCATGTTACACATATGTGTTTTTATATAACATAGATCTATTCAGGACATTAAGAGCTTTTAACATCATAAAAATACTGAGTAAAAACAAAACCTATAAAATTTTCTATTTTTTTATTATTATTTATATTATGTTCTGTACCTGAAACAGGTGGCTTCCACCATGATGAGAAAACCAAGGTACGTTAAATATTCTGCAAGAACCAATGACTTTCCGGTAATGTAGTGTTAAGAGTAAGGTACCAAATTAGGTATTGACCTCACCATTTGACCGTGGTTAAAAAATGATGGTGGATGATTGTGCTTAACAGCTTCAGCAGGTAATGTTTCGCAATAACTAAATCTCACCCATCACAATTGATTACTAAAAGGCAACGGTGGTCTGGTTGGGATAGGCGTCATTCTCGTGACCCGGAAGTAATGAGTTCTGTACTTGACCAAAACGAAGATCTGTCTTGTTCACTAATGGTGATCGGGACACGTTGAATATATTGGGGCCGCAATACCCACCATGGGTGTTTCGAGGCATGCCAATGGGTGCCAGATATTGTGAAATGACCATAGTTCAAAATTACGAAGTGATGAGCTGTTTGTAGCGTCTTTTATGTCTCATGAGAATTTTGAACCAAAAAAGAATTTCTTTCTTATTGCCCGAAAAAAATTGCTTCTACTTATCATTTAACAACAATTTTTAATTATTTCAGTTTAAATGTGTGGGGTACATGAAAATGTTTTAAAATGTGAATTATACAACTTTTCTTGAGGTTTCCATTCATTTCATATTAAACAAGTTTGAGAAACATGCATGTGTTGTAATTTTTTTGTACTTTATAGTTTCTTACATACAAATGTAAAAATATGTATATAATGTTAAATTAATCATTCTTTTTTTGATTCTAATGACACTTGGCAATGCCAAACCCGCCCGTCAAGACTAGGTGAATGAAGTCAGAGAAAGAAACCGTCTTCCGGGTTTTTTTTTTTTAAATAGAGCACCCACATACGAAGGTGGAAGTACCAATTTTGACTCATAGATGGCAGCACCATCTGAATCTTCCAATTTAGAGATTGAAACCAGAGAAGATCCATAGCCTGGCTCTAACCACTCCCAGATGTATTAATTTGGAATGGGAACAGGGAGAACATTGCGACCCGACATATTCTACGTGCCCCAGTCGCCATTAGTGAACACAACTGATCTTTGGCTAAGCCGGGATTCGAACTCACCACCTTTTGGTAACGAGAACGACGCCCTAACAAACCAGGCCACCGCGGCCTATTCTTTTTTTATATTGAATGTATCCAATCATTCATATTGTATTTAAATAATATTAAAGGAACATTCTGTTTTTAATAAAAAAATAATTTTGTGCCATGCCATTTGAACAATTGAAAATGTGTCTCATTAGAATAAAAATTATTTACTTATTTATATTTTTTATGTGTAGATTTATTCTAATTTCAACATCATTAAAAAGTGCAAAGTTTAAAAGCAGTTTAATTAAAATGTAACAATCAGTATAACACCCATTGGGCTTGCATATTTCCTCATAGTATAAATTCAATGATTGTTTCATTTTACAAATACAAATTCTAATTCAAAGGGAAGTCTACATAAATCACAAGTGAAAGATTCTTTATACATCTAAAATGTTTCCATTATTTTTGATAATCACCTGTGTATAAATAAAGATTTAAAGAAACATTACAAAAAAGAATGGATAAATATTTATATTCAGGAAAGACCATAATATAATAGAGAAATTATAAAATCTAATTTTTTATACAAAATGCATGGATTTGACACTGAACTAAATACATTACGTAGGATATTTTAAAATATTGGTTATGATATGCCCCTATTCTTAGTCAAATAGCCAATTACATGTACTGATAAAAATATTTTGAGAAACATTTTATCATTGATTGTATTTGTTTTATTAAAGAAAAGGTATTGTGTGGTGAATCAGTGACCATAACAAATCAATTCTGTTGTTCATAACAATTCATTTCGGTTAGTTCATAATATTTGAGTTCTAAAATACATTTTGTAATGACAATGCCATTAGACGTTCTCTTGTTGTATTTTAATAAATATATTTGCTTAAGAGATAAACATAAGCCGCAATGATAGTTTAACTACACTGCTGGCCATTAAAATTGCTACACCAGGAAGAAATGCAGATAACAAAATGATATTTATTGAACAAATATATTATATTAGAAATAACAAGTGATTAAATTTTCAAAAAAATTTGGCTGGAAAGATCCTGAGAAATCAGTACCCAGACAGTAATAACATCAGCTGTACGCCTGGGCATTGAGTCAAACAGAGATTGGATTGCATGTACAGGTACAGATGCCCATGCAGCTTTAACACGATGCCACATCAACCGTAGTGACTGGCGTTTGGTGACGAGCCAGTCGCTCGGCAACCATTGACCAGACGTTTTCTATTGGTGAAAGATCTGGAGAACGTGCTGGCCAGGGAAACAGCCGAACATGTTCCGTATCAAGGAAGGTCCGTACAATACCGGCAACATGCGGTCGGGCATTATCCTGCTGAAACGTAGGGTTTCACGGGGCTCGAATAAAGGGTAGAGCCACGGGTCGTAACACACCAGAAATGTAACGTGCACTGTTCAAAGCATCGTCAATACGAACAAGAGGTGTTCGAGACGTGTATCCAATGGCACTCCATACCATCACGCCAGGTGATGGGCCAGTATGACGATGACGAATACACGCTGCAAGTGTGCGTTCACCACGATGCCGCCAAACACGGATGCGACCATCATGATGCTGTACACAGAACCATGATTCATCTGAAAAGATGATGTCTCGCCATTCGTGTGCCCAGGTTCATCGTTGATCACACCATTGAAGGCGCTCTTGTCAATGACGCAACGTCAAAGGAAGCCGCAGCCATGATCTCCGATCTGAAAGTCCATGCTGCTGCAAACGTCGTCGAACTGTTCGTGCAAACACTTGCTGTCTTCCAAACGACCCCGTTTCTTGACTCACGGCTCGTGACGTGGTTGCACGATCCATTACGGCCATGCGGATAATATGCCTGTCTTCTCGGTTGCCAGTGATAGGTTGCCAGTAACATTTTTGAGATCCCGCATGGCGTTCCGTATTACCGTCCTTAACACATCGATTCCATATTCTGCTAACAGTCATTAGATCTCGACCGATGCGAGTAACAATACTGCGATGAGATAAACCGCAATCCCGATATGCTACAATTCGACCTTTATCAAAGTCAGAAACGTGCTGGTACGCATTTCTCCTTCTTACACGAGGCATCACAACAACTTTTCACCAGGTAACAACGATCAAATGCAATTTGTGTATGAGGAACCGGCTGAACAATTTCCTCATTTAAACACAATGTAGGTGTCGCTACTGGCGCCTGCTGTGTCTGAATGCGCTGAAAAGCTAACATTTGCATATCACAACATCTTCTTCCTTTCGTTTAAATTTCACGTCTGTAGCATGTCACCTTCTTGGTGTAGCAATTTTAATAGCCATTAGTGTATTTAAAGTGTTTGAGAATTATTATAAAATTAAATAAGTAAACTAATGAAAGATCTTACAGGTGGGTGTGATGGGTTGTGGTGGTAGCCGAGCCTGGTTTCCCCTCTCAGGTCACACAGTCAGCTCCACACCAATGTCACTTAGGGAATATCTTCTGTCCCTGCTGAAACGTGAGTGATTTGACATGGTCACTTATGAAATGTCTTTTGATATTTTCTGGGAGAAAGCCTAAAAGACCCATCCGAAGATATTTCAATGTACAGTAGGTGATTGGGGGGAATCCTTCCCAGTTGGTTGAACCCCATGTGAGAACCCCACAAAGGTTCATCCTTAACTCAGCAGCAGTCCATGCCAGATTATTGGCCCTTTTGTTTCCGTCAAGCCCAGTGGGATGATATGAGATCCATTGAAAATGGATAGAATGACCAGATCCAAAATGTTTAGGCTTGTCTTGTTCCCTATCGCAGTCTAGTTAGAAAGGTGTTGCATTGAAGCACTTTTGTCAGTCAAAATCCAGATATATTTGATGCGCTCTATTCTTTGTGTGTGTGTTTTTGTATTTGATACGTGTATTGTGTCAGCAATAAGCTTTTATCTAAAATAAGAACAAAATTCCGGGTTCTTTATACTAGATTCCACTGAACCAGTACAAGTTGGAATGTACACTCTATAATGCAGAGGTGCTAGAAATTTCCTCATCACTCCTGCTATCATCGGTGTTTATCTTCAAAGAAGATTGTGGGATCCTATTTATAGACTACAAGGCTAATTGATTGAGGATTACTCAAGCAATTTCTCAATATTTTCTTTAAAAACTTTTCTTTTCTTTCGACAAATTTTTCTTACATTTTACAAGATTTTGAAGATCTTGCAGGAAAGTCTTTTTTTTTTTTTTTTTTTTTTTTTTGTAATTATATTACTCTCTTAATGAACACTCATTTTGAAACATTATTCAAAACAGAAATGTATTTTTTCGCACTCACTGTACCCATAATAAATAAAAAATAGATAAAAAAAAAACTGTTTTTCGAAAAGAGAATCGCATAATATACCCCTGCCATCGCTAAAACGATTAGAAGTAATTAAGAAAATTGGAAATGCTCAGATTAGGGAAAGTAAGTTTCCAAATCGATTTGGAGAAGACCCTACTTCCCCCCAACATCTTTCTCCGAATATCGAAACTAGAAGAACACTTCCGAAAACTACCTGCACTTCGGAATGCGAGCGCAAGGGTGGGGGAGAGGATGGACTGATCTCTGGGGTCACGTGGGGGAAATGCCTTTTCACCTGCCCATTACCTGGGTTCACCCAGAGAGAATAAAAAGCGTGGGAAAAGTGACGTACGGCGTTGTAAAAATGATGGTTTTGCGATGCAGAGGGACGATATGGAAAAATTATTTTTGTCGGGCTTCTCTCTTGTCACGATTTCGGCAATGAGCTTAGGGTCTGAAATGACTTCTAAAAGTTCATGTTCATCGCATTTATTTTGTCTCTTTTTTTTGCTCAATCTTGCGTTTTGTTCCCAGTGGTTGCTGAGGTTCATTGTCCATTTACATTCCAACTGAACAATTGTGCTTGTCTATGCATGTATAAAAATATTTAAAAACTGTTACTTTTCTTAGATATTTCATTCTAACTATATCAAAATAGACAATCAGTTTTAAATAATATTTTAAAATAAAATGTTATAAATAGAAAAAGCCAGAATCCTTAGTCGCATTTTTTTAGTTGACATTCTACTAATAATTTTTTAGCATCTGGATCTAATCCAAGAAATTCAAAAAAGCTCCATAGTTAAAATTATCGTATAATACATAAAACAAAAGTCAATTTAAATGTCCACTTTTAAAAAAATGTATCATCTTGAAGGTTTAACGTTACCCCTAAAGACTCAGTCATTGGTTTATCTTTAATTTATTCTTGTTGAATATCAACTGTTTCAATAAAATATTTTAAAAATATATTATCAGCATTTTTATTCGCATTTTTTTGGTTGACATTCTTTTTTTTAGAATTATGAATAATTTTGTGTCATTTGGATCTAATCCAAAAAATTCAAAAAAGCTCTGTAGTCAAAATTACCTTATCATACATAAAACAAAAGTCAATTTTAATGTCCATTTTTCAGAAAATGTATCATCTTGAAGGTTTAATGTTACCGCTAAAGACTCAGTCATTGTTTTATCTCTAATTTATTCTTGTTGGGTATCAACTGTTTCAGTAAAATGTTTTAAAAAGAAATTGTCAGCACTTTTAGTTGCATTTTTTTTCAAAGAGCTACTAAACATTTTTTAGCATTTGGATCTAATCCAGGAAATTCGAAAAATCTCTATGTTTAAAAATACCTTATCATACATGAAACAATTTAAATGTCCACTTTTCAGAAAATGTATCATCTTGAAGGTGTAATGTTGCCCCACAGACTCAGTCTCTTGCTTTATCTCTAATGTATTCTTGTTGGATACCAACTGTAATTTGGGCAAAAGTGCTATGAATTGATGACCCTGAATTTTATGTATTTTGTGTTTGAGATATAAGAATTTATTCAGGTGTGCTTGGGGTAGAGCATTTATTTAGAATTTGATAAACAGAACCATTGCGAACAATATTTTCACGAATCTATAAATCATAAATCTATCTATCATATTTAAGCATAGTATAAACGATTTTTCATAAATATTGTTCACTTATCATTCATTTTTCAGCAAGAATATAAGATACATTGGACATAAAATTATATGTTGTAGTTGGAAAAAGTATTTCATCCATTAGAAACTATTAAGTATCAAAAGTTTGGTTTTTCAAACAAGAAAAATAAACGAAAGAACTCACATGTTTTTTTATATATTTTTGTTAAAGCTTTAGAGCGTTAAGCAAAAATTACAAATTTAAAATAATTGTAAACAAATTGGTTTAAAATTAAGTGAAGTTATGATTGGACCAAAAGTTAATTTCAATAGAAAAAATTGTTCATGGAATTCAATTGTAATTAATGACTATTAAAACGCTGGTTCGTTTAACATTCTACACACTTTGCGGATGTAAATAAACAGTCAAATTGTCCCTAAAACTTGATTTATGTTTACATATTACAAGGGAATAAATCCGAAAAATTAAGCATGCAGTTTAAAAAAATGCACAAAAATGCAGCATAAAATTTAATTAATTGAATTCATTCCTTATTACTGTTGGCTTATGTTTGACAGTGATCAAGCTCGAATTTGAAATTAGTCTTTAATAAAAACTATGGTCTTGAACACCTAACCTTTGATAAACTTATGTTTATAAGTATACAGAAATAATTACTTTTATTAAATTTTAAAAAAGAAATAATATGACAGGTATCATCTATATGAGAAAATATCTAAGAGAATTTGTTGATCATTGTTTACCATAAATGTTACCATAAAAATCTAATGACTTATATGAGTATATTGCATTTTATGTAAACTACGTTGCAGTTTAGATTACATAAGATGATTTTATAATTATATTACTAAATTTTAACTAATGAAATAAAAAATAAATATAATATAACATAGTATTAAGAAAAATTTGCTTATAAATTTCAATCCAGATTACTCTTAAATATTTTCATTTGTACATTGTTTCCTGTTCATATTATTTGTTTAAATACATGGAAAAATAATGATAAATAATAATGATATTTTGAATTCCAATTTTTTTACCAAATGAGATTTTATTATTATTTTTTATTTTCTTGAGAGTGTAATAAGTTAAAAAACTTGAAAACTAAACCTAACGTGACATGTGCTAAAGGAAAACTGAAATTAACTTGAAAGCAAACAATACAGCTTTTCAAATTTGAGTGAACCACTACACATAACTTTAAATACGAGCTAGTCAAATTACAATTTGTGCTTTGCACAAAATGAAACGAACATGTATTTGAAGAACACTTAAATTTCCAAAATATCTGTATCAAATATAATCAGTTATAACAATTTCCATCACATTGTCTCATACTGGAATAGGTGTAATTTTACAAATTACATTCATTAAATCTTTTTTTGTTAATTGTGCAAGAAGTTTCGAAGAATATATCGGGGCATTTGAGACCTAGCACGATTTTTACTAGTAAATAATAATAGTTCCTATTAAGCAATTTAGTCTCCTTTTTTCTCTGGCGTCAACGAAATCGAGAAGTTGGAAACTGTTGGACAAAAACCACAAGTTACCCGTTTCCGTTACTGGAATTCAAAGTAATCTATGTAACTGTATCAGCTACCCTGTATCGGCGTCCTTTCTGATACTTTCGTGCCTTTATCAATTAGTTTGACCTTCTTTAAACTGTAAATAATATATAGCTTTTTCATTTGCATATTTAAACATTTATTATTAAATTTACTTTTGTTTTTGAGTGTTCGTTAAAATGAATTTTCTTGTAATTGAAAAATTAATTAATTATTCCATCCAGAAATTAACTATAATTAATTTATTTTCATCATAATAATTAAATAACTGAAAATTTATTTGCAATCCCACAAAGTTACGAAAATTAAAGACAAAATAGAAGTGAAAAATTCTACGCATTTTTCACTTCTAAATTTTACCGATGTATTCATTCGAAGTTGTCTCAAAGAATTTTCACAATTCATTTAACTCAATCAGATTACAACGAATTGCATTACATCGTCAATATCATAAGAAGTATAGATCTAGATGAATCGGGTGCAAAACAGTTATTTAGACAGTTAAAATTTCATAGCAATTTTTTTTTTAAATATAGTCATTAATCCCTAACTTTTGGAACTTGTTGAACAAATTATTCATCATTGACAGGTTTATTTTTCGATCAGAACATAGATTTGGCCTTTTTTTTTTTCCAAAAAAAGCTGACAAATACCGAAGCATCACTTATTTTCTTTTAATATTTCAGAAACGAAAGGAAAAAAACTAAAACAAACTACCCGTCGATAAGCACCCCGTGGCTACAATGCGATTTTACTGATGGACTCCTTTCTCCAACTTTTGAACAATTTGTTGTTCGGAAAAACTCAGAGAACGCGGGGGATCCCCAATCATTTCGAGCGGACGTGACTGACATACTTTTGGAGAATCTTTGCCGTGTTGAGTTGTGAGGATGCTGAAGACGTTCCACCAGTTATCGAATTCCAATCGTAATGATTCGGCTTAAGGCCAACCCATCGAAGATAAAGTCGTTTCTAAATCACTCAGGGAAAAAGTGTTTTTGAAGGTCGGAAATCAAATTCGTTGAGATGATTTACTTTTAAGTTAGCTGGCCTGTTATATCGCTATTTTTAAAAGACGGGCGCCACTGAATCTGGGGATAAATAGAAGTCGTGCCCCTTTTCAATAAATTTAGACGAAGAGGAAAATCTAAGGGGGGTATCAAAATTATATATGGAATGCTGACTATGCATTCTTCTTTCTTATTTGCATCTATTGTTTTCATGCTATAAGCAATCAAATGATCCCTGAAGAATGCATTATCGAAGGAATATTTTATTTATTTATGAAACTTTTTGACTTAATCCACTTGAGAAATCAACTATTTTTGCTTAATAAAAGTAAAATCGATTAATTTATTTTGCTATTTCAACTGTAAAAATTTTTTAATGAAACGTTCCTTTATAGAATTATAAAAACCAATAGAAAATTTGCAAATAACTTTTAGAATATGCAGAAAAATACAATAATCATTATGCTATAAAATGTAATATAAACTATTGCTTATGTTATAAAGCGTAATATAAAATATTGTATTACCTACATATATATAGAATGTATGTTATACATATCACACATTTGCTTATGGAATTTAATTTTCCTTTCCGGAAATTTTCTGGTTTTATAAACAATAAGGTTCCTTTTCTCCTTTTAAAATAGTTGTTGTTGTCGTGTGCCAGCCAACTGGCAATATGGGGTGCGCTGCTCCACTTTTCCAACTGAACCATATTTGGTGTGGAGTCCGACTTCCTCAGTACACACATACCATAGGTACCCGTTTATAGGGTAGGCAACCATTCACACACAAAGAAAGGACAAAGACAAGAAAGAGCGAGAAAGTACGTCCATGCCCGAGCCAGGATTCGAACCCAGGTCCCACCCATCTGTAGTCAGGTACGCTAACCACTAGACAGATTGGGCGGCTTTAAAATAGTTCTCCTTGCCTTATTGCTTGGAGTACAGAAAAAATACTTGTGGCATCAGATTCCATTTACTTTCTATATTCATTTGTTAAAAAATGGTACTCAAAACAGTCAAGCAAAAAAATATTTCTCTTTTTGGCATTATTAAAAATATAATTTCTTTTTTTATATATATATAATTATTCCGACACATATGATATAATCAACATTTAAATATGTCTGGTGCAAACGATATTTAAGCCATTTTCTCATTTGTTATGCGTTGCACTCAAAAGTCTAAATATCTCCTGTCTAACTTGAGATTAATATAAAGAGGTTTGATTTGAGATTTTATTCAAAGGGTTGTCCACTGTTGTCCACCCACTACCAAAGGGTGGAGCGGCTAATTCAGCTGCTCAGGTAGAACAAATACACTCACGCAATTTCTCACGCTCTGCTGTAAAACGGTAGTGGTATCTTTCCTTGGCAAATTCGTATATAATGATCGCACAATACCTCATCAGGCAATTTGCTGACTGCGTAGGTTCATTAACTGGCGTGCTTCCCTTTGCAACTGGGGTGGGCGAACATAAATTGTTCGCAGAGACCTCCCTGAGTTGGAAAATCGTTTTGTCAAACAATAGTATCTTTTTTGTTACGTGAGTTAGTGTGTGGTTCGAATGCGATTCTGTACTTGGTGTCTTAGGAACTAAACTTGCAAAATGTCATAAACATACCGAGCGCGAATTATTTGCTACAATGAAAACTAATAACACTGCAATTTATAAAGTGCCTTTATGCTCTTGAAATATTTTAAGAATTGATTTTAAGTCTAACTTCAAGGTCTATTAAAATTTAAAGTTATTAATAAAGTTATTAAAATTTATAGTTATAATATTTTTATAATTTAATTACTCATTCCTAATTTATTTTATATCTAACAAAATTTTAAATATTTATTTATTTTTATAGTGTTATTTTATTTAAAATAATATTAATATCCTTACGTTAATATTTTTTTAAAATTCCAATCTTTCGAGGTACTTCTTTATATAATTTAACACATTTTAAATACAATGGTAAAAGGTAATTTTTTAGTAATTTAAATGGTAAAAGATTATTATACCTTATATATATACTTCACAATATATGTATAAGTCATTTCAGTACGAATATAAAAATTTATGTGTAGATAGATTTAAAAATTATTCTGAAAAGTAGAGAGTAGTATTTAGTTTAAGAAAACATCACTAAAAAATAGTTTTATTTCTTTTCTTTCATTGTATTTATTTATTTAATTATATTAATAACTATATAAAAAGTCATAAACAGAACAAAATCCAAATAATTAAACTAGTTATTCAATTCTGTTTCGTTAATTTCTTATAGTATATCAAAATAAGAATTAAATAGGTAATTATCAAGTAAACAAATACAATTCCTATAACTTATTTGGTATTCAATAAATGAGTTATAAGAAGCACTTGGCATATTCAATAATTTTCTACTAACCGAAATTAATTTATAATAATTATCCATTGATAAGGGATTTTGGTTAGATTATACTTCAGGGTGCCCTTTGATTCTCGCCAAGTTGTGATCACGATTGAACGCTAATCTGGGCAAAACTCAATCGTATTCTGATTGCAACAGAGCAATTAATTGTTCTGTGCCCACAAAAATCGCCAATAAAATTGATAGCAAAACAAAAATCACCATATTTGCCAAGAGGGCATCCTAAAATATAGTTTTACCGGGATTTTTAGTTTACATATATTTATTTAACAAATAAAAAGTTCGTATACAATGGTCTCTTTATCTTCTATTTTTATTTCGTCAATGTTCATGGGAATTTTCTTTTCACAAAACATCTTAAATCACATAAGAATTTTCAATTGCCTCCTTTAAGACCCCTTGAAAAAATTATTGCCCGTTTTGAGAAACACTACTTTTACTCTAGAAGGATTTCCCACACCACTCCTTATTTCCCTTAATTAATGAAAACTAAAGAAAATTATAAAAATTTGCCTTCATATTATTAATTTATTTTTTGAAATTAACAATGTCAGTTTTTTGGAAAATCTCACTCACTATTTATCGAAATAAATTTTTTTAATGTAAATATTTACAAATCATACACACTTCGATATATGCAACTTTTTTGGTGATATCTAAATTATACAGTATGCCACCAATTAACTCTACTGAATAAAATCACCTAGAGCGCCACCTGGTTTAAAACTGGGGAACATTCCTAATGCGAAAATGGAACGAGGTAGAGGAAAACTGATTTAAAAAGTTGTATGGCATCATTGATTTAGTACAAAAAGTACTTTATATGTTTCTAAGGAATTATTTCTAAGGAATTAAGAATAGAATGGTTAAAATGAGAAAAAATGTGCAAAGCATAGAATGGTTAAATTGAGCATTTGTTTTT
Organism: Latrodectus geometricus; assembly: GCA_026290005.1. Taxonomy (NCBI): domain Eukaryota; kingdom Metazoa; phylum Arthropoda; class Arachnida; order Araneae; family Theridiidae; genus Latrodectus; species Latrodectus geometricus. Next base: position 7,512 of record JAPDSC010032084.1, on the reverse strand, counting down.
CCATGATTTCCGACACCATGACGTAATAAAATGATGAAGGTAATGCATAGATAAAAACCATTAAACTGTTAAAGATAGAAGACAGAGTTATAAAAGTTAACTGGTACACTACTGAGAACTTAACTGGTACACCTTTTGGAAATATTCAAATGAACGTTAGAGGTCTCTCATTCCATTATGACATATTTGCATTATGACATATCAACAAGAATGATATTTCAGTTCCACCAATAAAAAAACCCCATCAAATGATAGAACATTCACCTAATTCATCTGATTTAAGTGCGTGTAAATTTTGGTTACTTTTTTATTGAAAAAAAAAACTTACTTGATTTACACTGTTTATTCGCAGATTTATAGGGCTATCGATGATTTATTATTTATTCGAAGATTTATGGGACTGTCAAAGCTTTTTTTCATCGATTATAAGAAATGAATGGTCTGTGGAATTTCATCTTTGAAAAATTCATCTTCAGAAATGTATTGATGTTGGAGAAGAGTATTTGGAATATTTATAAAATTTCTTAACTGTAATTTTAGAAATTTGGTGTATCTCGAAAGTCTTAAAATAACCTTCGTAAAATTCTCTTTTTATGATTTTCTTTTTAGTTTAGTAAGGAAATTAAATACACAAATGAACAGAATTCTTTTGTTAAATGCTTATATATCTCTTTTTGATACTATATAAGGTATACTTCCTTTTATGAAGTACTTTTATCATGTTCGTTTACATCACTAAAAATTCATTTAAGTTTGAAAATATTCTAATCTTTGTACCGATTGAATTCTTCCATTAACTTATTAGAGAAAACAATTTTGCTCTGTTCATTTATGTATAATTAAATTTGTTGATTTAATTAGAATAAATAAATATTATTCTTTATTTTTATAATTTATGTTTGTGTTAAAAATAACAAGATAAATTGATTTAATTCCTTTTATATGAAATATTTATAATCCACTTATACAGTTTTAATAATTTTGCATTTATAAAAAAAAATAAATATAAAGAAAAAAAAATTAAATACTACAATTTATATACGAAACAAATTGATAAATTAATCCCAAAAAGTGTGTTTCTATTAAACATGCTGAATACAATTTTCAATGATACTGTAAAACGATTTTACAATGGATATAGATTGTATACCAATAACATATTGAAATTAGCATTAAAGATTCATATAGCAAAGTCTTCTCATAAAAAAAAGTACCTCTTGCCAAAGAATGTATTAATGAATCAATTCAGGAATACATTTTACATGGATATGACATATAATTCTAGTTCTTAGAAACTATTGTAAATTATTGAATTATTTTACAGCAATTTGAAAATTTGTGTTCAAGTGATTCACTTCACTTTACAATTAATTTAAATCATATTTGTGTTGTGCTTTAATATTACTATATATAAAGAGTAGATATCTATAACAAAGTAATTAACTAATGAATCAATCCAGGAATATATTTTCATTGGATATGTAAATGAATTTCATGACATACTGTTAAGCAATAAATTTAAGATCTTGTTGATGTTGTTTCTGATGACACTTGGCATGCCAAGCTCACCTGTCAGAAACTAGGCGAATGAAGTCAGAAAGAGAGCGTCTTCCGTTTTTTTTTAATAGAGCACCCTCATACGAAGGTGGAAGTATGACTTTTGATTCATAGATGGCAGCACCATCTGAATCTTCCAATTTAAAAATTAAAACCAGAGAAGACCCAAAGCCTGGCTATAGCTACCCCCAGAGGTATTAATTTGTAATGGGAACATGGAGAACATTGCGACGCGACATATTTTACGAACCCCATTCGCCATTAGTAAACACGACGGATCTGCGGCTAAGCCGGGATTCGAACTCACCACCTTTTGGTAACGAGAACGACGCCATAACCAACCAGGCCACCACAGCCATATTTAAGATCTGATACAGAGAAATGCTGTTGTAAGAAAATTATGGTCAAAAGTCTTATGTAATTTATATCTGGAACATTTTTATGCAAAAATGTTATTTTTCAATAAATAGTTTCAAATCAAAACTTGTAAAATTGCATTATAAATCATAATTCAATTCCTTCAACTGAATGTAACTATGTTTTAGAAATAAGAAGAAAACTGTTTTAGTGTATTACATATTTAACAATAATGAATTATTTCTTTAAGAATCCACTTAAGAAATCTGAATATTGATATAAATGAAACGAAGAAAATTACGTATACTTAATCCTATGAATAATTAATTCAAAGAAAATTAATCTTTTCTTAATTTTAATCTTAATGAAGTTAATTTCACTTAAGAAAAAGCAAAGCTTTTATTCTCTTCAGAATATGTAAGAACCTTATTGATTCCTTAAAACTTTGCCTCACAGCAAATTCATGTTAAAGAGTTTTACCTATTGTATTCCTGATAAATAAAATAAATGTCGATTATTTTGTTGTGAATATTTGGAACTCAGAAGATTAACATAAATATGTGATAAAGTATTTTAAAAGAAAACAAATCACGACATATAATATAATATAATTGAATTTTTAACTTGAAAGTTTCGATAAATTCTGTCAAGGAATTTAGGAAAATAAAGAAGTGAAGCAAAGAAAGAATTTATCACTGTAAAACTTCGACAGGAATACAAATAATTTAGTTTTTTTTTACTGTTGAGCCATACTATTAAATAAAAAAAGTATAGTTAAATAAAAGGAATTTAATTATTCAAATTATTAATTTCATTTAAATTATTTTGTTTTCTTGAATCATAACAATGAATCATATTTTGTAATCTTTTGTGAAAACTTTTTTTCTTTTTTCTTCTTTTCTTTTCTTTTTTTCATTTTTCTTTTCCTTTCTTTTTCTTTTAAATTATTAAATCTTTTATGCAGGATTAATGGCCTTGTAAAAACTATAAAACCATATTTCGTTTGACATTGAAAAAAACTGATAACAATATAATACACACTTATAAAGAACATAAAAAAAATTTCTTGAAGAGAAAATTATCAACATATTAAGTATGATATGTTTAATAACATAAAAAAGAGGAGAAATGATTTAAATTATTTACAGAATTCACGAATTTCATTAAGTAATTTATTCTCTAGAATTGCATGTCAACTAAATAAAAAACCCAATAAAAATATTAAAAATTCTATACCTTTTTTCATTGGAATTCTAATGATACTGAGAAAATTAGTTTGTTGTACCAAATAGCATCTAAAAACGTGCTTTCATTTTACATGAAAAATAAAAGTGATTAATGCGTTTGTGAAAATAGTATCTTATCATTTCTGCAATTGTTATTCGATGAATTAAAATCAAGTAATAAATGTAAATTAGAAAACGATTTGCATTAAGTACCTCTGTTTCACTATGGGTAAAAATAAATGAAATTCGATTTCGTATAAGAATAGTACGTTCACTAGAATCATGAGAATGAATTCAAATTGATGCAAATAAGGAAGAGACAGAGAGGATTTGGATTTTCTTTGTATTCGAACAATTTAAATTTATTTCTGCAATTTATTTGATTTATGGCAACAGCAATTTTCATTGCATGGTACATAAAATCGGGAACCATACAAAGTTGATTAATGTAAAGATAATAAAAATGAAGAGATATTGGTAATTTAAAATAAACATTGGATAAGCTGGGTTTCTTTCTTTTTTTTTTTTTAAGAGTTAAAGTGGAAATAAATAACCAAATGATTTATAAAGTAAATGTCATTTTGCATGAAGAATATTAGTTTTGTGTTACAAAAAACTTAATCTGTTTACAAGAATCGTATTAGATAGTAACTATTGTTTAATTCTGTGTAAACAAAGAAAATACATTTTTTTCTTTTTGGTCTGCAAAAAAATTAACCAGGCAATTAAATTTATTTACCAAACGATTTGCAAGAACATGGTTTTAATTTAAGAATAGAATAAAAGCGACCAAAGAAATTACTTAGCAGGCGGTCCCTCGGTTGTTTTAAAGGTGCTTTTTAAAGTTTTTAGTGAGGAGTCAAAAGTTCAAGCGCTTTCGGACGGGAGAGAAATTTATCTGGATGCGCTGGTTGAGTGGCGGTGCAAGGTCACGTTAAGGTCACAGGTCAAATCAGGTGGGGGGGGAGGAATGGGACCTGCTTAAAGCACGATGAAATGCCTCTTTGCGAAACCATTGTGTTCCGAGGTATTTTCTAAAATTCATTTTGACAAAAAACACTTCAAGATTATGTATTTTTTTATCATCTCCCTCTTTACTTCGCTGAAATAACAAACTCGTATTATTCGGAGTATGTTATTACTTTTTTTTCATAAATTTATTGGATTTTTTTTTTCTTTTAAAGCACAAGCGGGAGTGAGTTGAGCTATTTATTATTATTTTTTGTTCGTTTTCAAGAAGACGGATGATTAGAAGATATATAAAATGATTATCCTTTTTTGAAATTTTTCGAAATGTACATAAATTTATGTTTATTTACGACAAACGTGAACATAGATTCATTTTGATTAATGCTTATTGAAAGAACATGATGTGAATTAGTCTAAAGTTTTGTAATCTTTAAATTTCAAGATATCTTTAAAGATTAAAAATTTTTTTTACTATAATTATCTCGAAAATATACTTCAAACTAAGTAACAAATAAAGCTCAAAATTTTTTCCCTTCTCTTCAAAAAATTATTTTATTTTATTGTAAATAAAAAATGTTTATTTACAAGAAACTTAAGCTTTTAGAAGTTCACCTTTTTTTCACGCCAAGAAAATCTACAGTGTCTCAAACTTATCAGTGACTAAAAGAATGTCGGATTTTTACACCCCAACCCCCCAAAAAAATTGCTGAGGGCCTAAAATTCGTCAACTAATAGTGAGCAGTAAAAATAATGTTACATATTTAGAAGATGGAAATTGTGTATAATACAAAAAAATAAGTTAAAACTTTGCCACATGTCTGACACTTTCTATCACGATTCTGACAGTAATAGAGATATGGCTGAGTATGTATATGTAACTTTTTATGATATAGGTTCCTTCTAAAAGTCGAACAGGAGATTATATTTTCTTCAACTGATATCAAACCAAAATATCAATTTAGTAAACAAATAATGTAAATTTTTTTTTTTTTTTAATCACAATTTTTATAAGGCTAGTTGAAATTTCCACTACATGGACCCTATACATCACTTAGGAAAAATTTTTAGAATACAACCTAAAATTCTCATCTATTACAAAATTTTCGTATGAAATTCTATTATATATATATATTCTTTCGATCATTCTTAAAAATGCCTCATATGCATTATAGTCTTAAAGAGGTATTCAAATAACTATCACCATGTGCTTACATAAATAAAAGTATAAAAACATAAATGAAATCCTCTGCAATAATTAGTTAAAATGCTCTGCAATAATTAGTTAAATGTATTGTTTCCAGAAAAAGAAGCAATATTCTTCGAATTAAATAACATTTTTGTGTCCATCAGAACTTATTAAAATTTCCCCATATTTTGGGCATTTTGGCTGACAACATTACAAATTCATCAAAATAATGTCAATGTTATTTAGTATTATTTATATACATAGATAATTATTTTAAGTTTAAGGTATTGTGGAGACACTGAAATTCCCAAAGCAGTGAATCCTGAAAAAAACTGGAAATTTGAATTTTAGTCAATTTTTTAACAAGTTAATTTTTTCGATTAAAAATCAAAGCATTGAATATTTTATTCATCAATTTCTACTTAAATAATTCCATAATACCGATGTCTCCAAAATTGGTTTTAAATTATTGCTTAAGATTTGTTATAATCATAACGTCCGTTAATTAAAAAAAATATTTTGAATAAATTTGTACTAAAAATTTATTAAAGAATCATAGCAATATGTTTTGAGGAATCTATCTGTCATAATATTTGTTTTTCAATCTGTTAAAATTTTCCGAGAATTAGAAATTCTCTTTTCTAAAAATTCTTGAAGTCTAGATTTATTCTGTTATCAATAAACGAAAATAATAAGAGCATAAATAGTAATGTATTTAGCAGTTTTTCCAAGAAAAAAAGAAGAAATTATTAGAAAAAGCAAAATTTTTAACGATAAAGGATTTTTTTAATAGTTTTACTTAACCTCTTTTTTTATTATTTTTCTTGAAACATCGTTCTTACATTATTTTCATGTTTCACTTAAACTTCGAATTCTTTTTTGATAAAGGACTTTTAAAATTAAAATTGGATATTTTTTATGATTATTATTGTTGTATAATTTTATACATTTTTTATGCATTTTATACATTTTTGTCTAATTTTATATAATAAACGAATTATATTTTTATATATTTTTGATTATTGATATTATGTACAAAGTATGAAGATTTTAAAAGATTTGTAAACTCTAGAAACCCTTAAAAATTCACGTGCAAATCGGAAAAACGAAATATTTAATCTTTATCAAATTTTTATTTTATAAGAAAATTCTATTGTGATCATTACTTTCCTCTAATTTTTTTTATTCAGATATAAAAAATAATAATAAATAATATTATATTTTTTTATCTAAAAATAAAAGTCTAAGAAATTCAATTTTATTTTGATATTTTTCATTCGCGAAGTCTAAATTTTAAAAAATGAAACCGATAAGAAACTTAAAAATGTAAATCTGTTAATTTGTTAGTAGTAAAATAATTTAATCGTTTCTCGATCAATAAGTATGTTTATGTTACCTATTGTGCGCTTAAATTGTTCAGCTGCATATTTGTGTTGATTTTTACATAATTTTGCGTGTTATCCACGAAACCAGCTTATCCGTGAATTATTACAGTGATTTATCGGAATATTATAGTGTTTCGAAATTAACATATTTTTATTCAGCAGAAAAGTATTACATAAGTTATACATACAAGTATACATAATTCAAAATTTGGTTATGAAATGATGTAACGATATATATGTTGAAACTTTAACTCTAATGACATTAGAGCATGACAAATTTTCTTCATTATGCCATATTTTAATAAAGGATTTATTAATTAATTTTAAATGCTAATGCCAAAATGAGAATATTGAATATTTTGTATAAAAATAATTAATTTGAAATATGAAATTGGACCAGTAAAATTTTTAATTTATTTGGTCTACAGTTACGGTTATAAACTTCTTTATCATAAAAGGAAGAAATTTTTTAACTAAATGAATACATAAAAAAAATTTAAATTACTGTTTAATAGTATTTCAGACTGCATATAATTAAATATATATATATATATATATATATATATATATATATATTAGGGTGGGGAAAAATTAATCCATTATTTTCTACACTAGGTCATCGTTCAAAAGGTAGATAACACAAAACTAAGCATAGTTTTAACCAAAGAACAACTTTTCTTACATTAGATTGGGGAAAAAGTAATCCATTATTTTTTCGGTAGACGTCTGTAGTGATCGATATCTCGTGAGGTATCTATCAAACAATTTCAGATGTATGCTCGTTAGAAAGGTAACATTTGACACTAAAATATCCTCTTACTGTTTTTTGTTT
>JAPDSC010032082.1:0-18062 GCA_026290005.1 Latrodectus geometricus | reverse complement strand
TTTTTTATGATAGAAGGACATGTTTATTAAAATGTTTTAAATAATGTATTTCAGTACCCGAAAAGTGGCTAATTGTTTTTAAAAAATGTTCAATTGTACAAATTGGAATTAAAATTTTACAATATCAATTTTTTTTGAAAAAAAAAACTACTGGGAAAAAGTTTTGAAATTTATTAATTTGCTTAGTAATATTATAATACATTAATTATATTTCGAATGATAAATCATTTAGAATGAGTAAATATTTTGATGAAATTAAAAAAATCAATAACTAATTTATTGTAGTCTTTAAACTAAATAGCCAATGTCCTACCTCTGAAAATAGTTTATGAAAACAGATTAATAATATAATACAAAACTTTTTTCAACTAGGCAAATTTTAAGGAACCATTTAATCTTGGATTTTACAAAATCAACTTATTGCTCATTTTAGTACAACTCCAGAATATTTTGTAACATAAAATCCTTCCCTGACATATTAGACATAAGAAATTAATGAGTTCTCTAAAATTTTAGTTAATTACGCATATAATTTGATGAAGGCAACTAAACATTTTTAAAGCAGTTAAAAATGAATTCTCAGAATCATGTTGAATCAAGAAGTTACTTCAAAGAACATTTTTAAACAGATATTCAAGTAGTTGTTTGATAAAAATAACGATGAATTACACAATTTAAGAAATTTTATCTAAAAAAGACGAATATTATTTTTGAAGCAAATATTAAGCAATTCGCATTAATTGAACAGCTAAATTTCTACAAAATTCTGATAGCAAAAAAAACATTACAAACAAAAGAACAAATCGTTGTTATTAAAAACATTTTTTATACATTTGAATTCAAATAATTTACTTCAGACATAAATTACAAATACAAAAAACACATTTCAAATTACATATATATATATTTTACGAAATTATAAAATCGATAAAAAAATATAATTTCCTCTTTGTATTAGTGATGGAAAATCATAAATATAGTTCATCCTGCTGAAGCTATACCTTACTTTATCCTATTGCAGGATGTGTATCACTTGAACATTGTGAATGGTTGAAAAAGTCAGTTTTTGAATGAACAGAGGTTAAATGATAAGTTTTTTACACTTTTGCCTTAAAACGCACTCTTATAGTTTGTCCTTTCAGTGACAAAACTGATAAAATCTATTTTACACTCAAAACAGTATTCTGAAGATCCAGCTTCATATGTAGAGAATGAGCAAAGATTTGTTTTAATATGAATGCACTGCTTCTTGTCCATCATTAGTCCAGGCAAGAACATTTTATGTTGACAAGTCATGTCACACAATGCAGTTTAAGTCTCAGTTTTATTACACAAAAGTAGACACCAGTCCATATTCATGGCTTCGTGAAGCTAGAAGGCGATGCATTATCTCTCAGCTGATTACTTGCATTATCCAGTTTGTGAATTTGGATATTCTTGTACAAACTCCCGGCATGTTAGGTTCAGCGCACCCAATACCCCAGGATATTATGCCGGCCAGAAACCACCGACCGTCTTTTCTTTTTGCTTGTAAAGGACCTCCAGAATCACCCTAAAAAATTAAGTTATTGTTAAAATTGGATATCATTTCCAATTAATTTTTTAAATGAAATTTTAAAACAAAAAGTTTAAGAAGAAATTTCAATATTTTTAAACTTTGTTTTCCAACATTAGAAGCAATAAAAGTTTCAGGTATAACATATGAATCAAACTACAATTGCTTAGAAGAGCATATCATATTCTTAATATTTAATATTAGAGTTTATCAAAACAATTTTTAGTTTAAAAAAGTTTGAAATTAAATATCTACATTTTATTCTTGGTACAATAACTATGGTTTAACTGCTTAAAAAATATCAAATAGGGGAATACTTATATTTTCTATTGTGATAAATATTATAACTGGCAGTTTACGAAAAATTAAATTAAGATTTTTATTACTATTTTCGCCGTTATGTTTTTAAATATCGACAATTATAAATGAAAAATTTCGTAAAATTTTAAGATTTAAATGTAGAAAGTAGTTTGTAAACAGAAATTAATTTCATATCATTAGAACTTGTTGTAAACATTAAAACAAAAATTTTCTGCATTTTAAATTTTATTTACAAATGATTATAGAAAGCTTTGATGGAAAATTATACTTAACATTTTATGGATGCAAAAAGGTTTCGAAACTAAAAAAATATTAAATTACTTTTACTGTATGCAAGTTGTTCCACCAACGTATTTCCTTGTATCTAGCCCCAAATTTGGGCTTTACCAGTTAAGTTGAAATAACTGGGTGAGAAGTCAGTTATTTAGAAACAAGGACCCAACTGAAGACTCCCATTACTTGAAGCCACCTTATAGGTATCACTTTACTTGGAAGACATTGCAGGCCTCCAGTTTGAGCGAGCCTCAGCCGTATTTAAGAAACAAGACGGATATTCGGTTAAACCACCATTCAAACTCACTGCCTTTCAATAATGAAAATGAAGCTCTAACTAACCAGGACACCATGTCTTAATTCCAAGAAAGTCAGTTTATGAAATAAAACTTTATTCTCATAAACTTATTAAATTTCTCTCTAATTAAGATATTTTTTAAAGACAAATTTGATGCAACTTTAACTTATTCATTAAATTTTAGAAAAAACTGAACTCAAAACATCAACATAAAGTAATCTTGCAATCTTTTTTTTAATCTTTGTTTACATATATATATATATAATTGTGTATTTAATATAAATTTAACATAATGCATTATGAAATAACAGTTCTAGATTTTGCATCAAATTATATCCAAGATGACTTTAAAAAAATAAAGCTAAGAATAAAACAAGTTTCAGAGCACTTGTACCTTCAAGTACTTCTAAAATGATTAAAAACACAATTGGTTATAACTTTTACAGACAACTTTGATATAGAAAATAATCATAGAAATATTTTACTCAGTTACGTTCATTTAGTAATAACTAAACAATTTACCTGACAAGAATCCCGACCACCCGATTCATATCCGGCACAAAGAAATATCTCCGGAATGCTCTCTTGACGTCCGGCAGCACTGAACATCTGCTGGCATTTTTCATTGCTGATGATCGGTACTTGTACTTGCTGCAGCTTGGATGGTAATGTACCGCCTGGAGAACATTTTATAGATCATAAGCATATTTATATTTGGAATTGAATTAATCTTAATTTTTTAAATATTATGTGATTTTATTAACCTTTAAATTTACGGGGTATTCTTGATAAATATTTATTTTAAGTGATCAGTGAATAAATTAAATACATTATGTAATTGTTGCTTGATATGTTACCAAATATTTGGATCTTAAAATAAATAGAATTTTGATGTTTTCAAAATAAATACTTAATACTTATTATCTATAAACTATTATATTTTAGTTTCTAGATATAGAAACAATTATGTTTACAGAGGAACTTCTATAGCAGGAATAAATTAAAGAGGAATTTAAGCAGACATACAATTTAAAATTTAAGAATTTTTCCCAGTGAAACTAAACAGAAAATATGTATTAAAAAATGCTTACTGTTGAATAAATTTATAAGTTTTCCTAAGATAATCACTATGATTTGATAATATTCAAAAACCTAATCGAAATCAAAGATTAGAATTTTTTTTATCAAATTGTTTTTAAATCTGTAATTAAGACATATATCAAACTCAACTTTCGAAAATATAATTATTGATAAAAATGATTTCATGGAAGGTTATTATAATTCACACAGCTTGGTTACTTTATACGTTATGATTTTATATAAAGAATTTAGTTATTCTAATAAAAAAAAAGTAAAACAATTATTTGGATTTAAACAAACCTTCACTGAGTCTTCCCCAGCCAGTGACAGTAGCATTGAAACCTACGAAAGTTTCATCCGTGTTAGGGAGACAGATGGGCTTGACATGCGATTGAAGAGTCAAAGGGTTGTCCAGTTTGACCAATGCAAGATCATGCTCATAGGTAAAGAAATTGTATCTGGGGTGTACTACTTTCTTTTCCACACCCCGTTCTTGGAAAGGTGCTGGTTCCTGAACTGTGGAAAAGTCGTATTCTCCAACCCGAATTCGAATTTGTGATTTCAAGAGGCTGAAACATTTGAATGAACATGTAAGTTCATGTACAAATCACAGTAGTATTTTATAGTTGTTAAACTATATCAAGAAATATTTAAAAATACATTTAAATGAAATTCCTTTCATAACTAAAATTCTTTTGTTTCATTCTTTTCATCACATATTTATAATTCCAAATAACCAAAACGCACACAATGTTACTTTCATTTAGAATGTATCTTGAATAAAAAACCATTAAGGTTTCATTTTTTAATAATTTGAAGAATAAATTACAATGTTTCATAACCTTTTTAAGATATTTAGCAACATGAAGTTATTTCAATTGCTTTTTATTTTAAAGTTCTAATATTTATTGTATAAATGATAATAATTACTCAAAAAAAGGAAAATATTTAATATTTTTAACTGTAATTTAATTATTATATTTGAGAAGTGTTGGGAAAAGCTTAATTCATGTATTCAAAAAGTAGCAAACTTACAACTAATAAAATTGTAATATTTCTGCAGTTTAGTATCTGGAACATTAACTAATATAACTCGTACTAAGCACTTGAAAATGAGAAAATTAGCAATTATATATAAACATAAGATTAAAAATAATTTTGTTAATAACATAGTCCTGTTAATACTAATAAAATAACATGCAAATAATTAGGAAAACGCTTGAAAACTATCTAAATTTAAAATATTAATATTTATCTAAGAGAAAACATTACACTTAAAATGCACATCTAAAGTTTATATTTTGTCATTTAATATGTATAAAACTTAAATCTTATGAAAATTTTTTTATCTATAAAATATTTTAAGTTTAAAATTTCATAAAGTTGATTTGGTAGAAATAATGAACAATTTCTTATAAGTGATTAAATTAACTCAGATATGTTAGTATGAATATAAGAGTTAGTTTGAAGGAAATAAAGAAAATCTTAAAAAAAATTGTAAAAAGTTAAAAATTGTAATTTAAGAATTAATTTGAATGTGCCTTGAACTCTAACATTAAACCAATTGAAAGAGAGCTTTCCATTTAGGTATGTTAATATACATTTATAAAATGATTTTTATTACTTTATCCAATGATTTCTTTTAAAGAATTCTTAAATATCTTCAAAAAAATTATCTTAAATATTTCTCAAAATAAATGTTGACGTAAGAAATTAATTCAAATAAACAAACAAATGAATATTGATAATAAGATATTAGTCATTCTAGGCATTTCTTATTAATTTCTAATAGAATCAATTATTAGATTGAACTAACAACAAGAAAAAATTGTATAAAATTTAAAAAATGTACATAAAAAATATTTAAAAAAAAATATTTTTAATTATTAAAAGTATTTTTTTCATAATTAATACGACTCAACTATTAAAATTTCATTTCATCATAAATGTACTAATAATTTCTAGTCAAGTGAAGTCAAATATTTCATATTTTGAATTTTTTCACTAGAATATTTTTTGAATGATAAATCACGACATTTGAAACTGGCGTCAAAAATATTTACCGTCCATTTCTTGATTATTGAAAATTATTAAAACATTTTTATGAATAATCTTTCTTAAATTATATATTGCCTACAAATGAAAAAAACTAATTTGTTAAAATTAATACCAATCAAATTTCTGCTAACATTTAATAAATTTGAAAAGTAAATTTAAGAACAATATGTACTCCACACCTAATAATCATTATAAATTTTAAAATTTGATAAACTATTTTTTGAATCTAAAAGATTTTATTAAGAAATTAAACAAATATTAACAAGTTTAAATACACTACCTGAATATGTACCATAAATTGATATAAATAAGCTTAAGATTATCGTATCTACTATTTAAAATTAAAACTTTTTGGATGTATTTTCATTCATTTCATACACAAAAATATATTATGTAAAAGTATACACTATGCATTTCACTCAAATTTATAAACCTTCAAGAAAGAGGCACATAATTTAACCGATATAATATGAAGTGCATTCTTTGCATTGTACTGTACTGAACTTTTATTTTTCAAGATTTTTTTTCACTTAACTATTTAAGAAATGTTTAATTTCAATAAAATACTGAACTTAAATAATGTGGTATCACATATGTTTGACATTTATAATGTTAGAAATAACACATATTTCATTTTTCAAATTAAGCAATTTTTAAAAATTAATGAACATTGTAATGAAATTAAAAATGTTTCTTACTCATCGACGCAGTGTGCAGCAGTAGCAATCCAATTGGCATTCAAAATGGCTCCCCCACATCGGTGCGTGCTGGCAAAACCAAAGAAGGAAGATCTCCTAACGGACACCTATTGCAGAAGTTAAAGTTTTTAAAACACTTAAGAGCAGCTCTTTAATAAATTGCCTAAAGCATTAGATATCAAAAGGCATTACAAAATAATAAAATTACTAAGTTTAAAACTGAGTACCAATCATGTTTGACAACTAAACACCGAGAGTTCCACGCTTTAGGCCTGTCACCTAACATGGACACACAATTCGCACCCCAAGACCCTCAGACATGAAAACGGATATGGGCATCTTAGATTTTGAACCCCATATGGGCTGTCGTGCCACTAAATTTAGTTTGATGAAATATTTAATAATTTTATTTTTACAGCAAAATTTCTTTTAAATTTTTTCTGAATTTTACTTAAATTGTATTATTAAATTTGCTTTTTGTTTAAAAATATGAATTTAAAATAGATTTATTAATTTTTAAATATATTATTCTTGGAAAAGTATTTTAAAGAATAAAAATTTATATGATATATTAAAGTATGACAAATTGAAGGCACCAATAATGTATTTTTAAAATACTCGAAAAAACGAAAATATGTGAATATTTGAGTGACGATATTTTTGACTCCTTAATATTTCCATAAATTTCACCTATGAAAATCTCAACATAAAAATATTAGCACGAAATAGAAAATGGAAATTACAAAATAACTTTTAAAGAAAATAAACCTCAAATTAATTTATTATAATATTAAAATAAAATTGTCTCGCTGCTTTTATTATATTGAAATACAATATATAAACACCATTAATATAAATTTATATTTAAATATTAAATGTAATCTATGTTTACAGTATAAGAATTAAAATACCATGAAAAAATTAGAACCCAATGAAATTTGCATATTTTTACAATATAAGTTTTTAAATAGTTTTAAGCTATTGTGTGAGTGTAGGTAGTGAATTACTTTCCTAGGATACCTTAGTTCTGAAATAGAAAATGTTTCCATTGCTTATAAAAAATATTCGACATTTTATTCCTTTAATCATTATTTAAATTCCTCTCAGCATTTGATAAATTGTAATATTGACAGATTATTTTTTTTCAAAAATGATAAATCTATAACGTATATTAGTCTTTATTTTATTGCATGTTTGAACTAATTAAATTTAAATTTATTTCGTCAATTTTTTTCAACTTTTATAAATAAAGCAAAAAACTTATGTTTTACAATTTTACCTGCCAAGGCCATTCACCAAAAGAAGAATGCGTCCCACCAACAACTTTACTCTTTGGAAATACACCAGGAATTCCACAATCTAAAAATAATAATATATCAATAAATAACACAGACAATAGATATAATTTCATTACATAGGCAACAGAAACAAATTCATTTGCCTTCAAGCTAATTAGTGTTAGTTTATATGAATGGTTTAATATTTTAAATTTTACTTTAACTACTGAAACAAACTGAGTGCATCTCTTAGACGCTGATGAAATTCCATTACATGCAATTCTAAGAAATTTTCAAATATAAGGCAGTGTATTTTCTTACATATATTTTGATACTAAAAAATTTTTAATCCAGAAAAAGCAAATTAAAAATTGTGAAATGAATTATATTAATTAGTATTTAATGACAGCCATAAAGTTTTTGAATTATAAATACATTGTGATATTAATTGCAATGTTTTTTAAATAAATAAAAATAATGTTAAAATATGAGTAGCACATAAAGGAATATATTTAAATGAAGTATGACAGTTTTGAAATTAAATTTTATGTAATTTAAAAGAATATTTAAGCTTGGAAATTGTTTAAGAACTCAAAATGAAATTTTTAATAAATGTTAAAAATATAAACGTTAAAAAAATTTTAAAATTTAGATTTGAGACAGAATATTTAATAAACTAACATTTTGTGAAATTCTTTCTTGAATTTTTTACTCAAGAACTTTATATTTTTTAATTCACATAGCTATATTTTTTCATAAAAAATGTGCGTGTAACTTTTTCTATGAAACAAATTCAATAAAATGATCTGTTATGGATAAAAATTAAGATGCTCTTGAAAATATCACTGGAATTTTATAATTTTAAGCTATATTTAAGAATAATGAAATATAATTTTCTATATTAACTATGATTATAATTTACATTCGATGCAAACCTAAACTAAAAATAATTCCAATGAATAATCAGTTGCCTATAGAAAGTGTTTGCTGCAGTTTTATTATTATTAGCAATTTAGAAAGGCGTAGAATGTAAGGTAGATTTCAGCATCAAATTAGTTATTTAAATACCATAAAATTATGTCATTGTATAATTATTGTCATTAGGTTAGAAAATAATGTTAATATTTTATGCTTATTTTTGAGTAATAAATTATGATAATACAATAAATTCAACAATCTTGTTTAATCAAATAAGGTTTGAATAAAGTATTAACTTTTACATTAGATTTAGTTGCTATAGATACTTCGGAATCGTTCTGAGAAACAATGTTGGTTGGTTGGTTTTAATGGCGCAAGGTCCAAGAAAGGACAAGCGCTGAGAAACAAGATTAGAGAAAAAATTTGATGTATATCGTAGTTTCCCCATCCAAAAAAAAATATTACTATTAAAAACTAAATGTTTTCATAAATTAACTTATGTATATACATCCTTCACAAGATGTTCTCTGAATGACATACATTTGTAGGAGATTAGTACTTGCAACATGAATTCTCATACAATTACCTGAATTATCGATGACTGCTGCAGAAGGTTTCTCAGTTGTAGAAGACTGCAACTGGACTGTCACTGGCTTAGATTGTGTGGTTGACTGTTCTGTTGTCACTGGCTTGGTGCTCGTGGTTGGCAAGTTCATCGTCACTATTGAACTCGTACCGATCGTCAGCGGAGAAGCTGTCATGACAATTTGAGGTTTCGTTACCAGTACTGGCTGCATATTAGAGGAAGATGGTTTCACCTTAATGGGCAAATCGCCTTTTGTGGGTGAGAAAGGCGCCACAGTTGAGTTTTTTGATGATCCTGATGAACCAGGGACAAGATTGTCTTCCTCTTTAGGCAAAGAGCAGCATGCACCAACAAGGAAGCGATCAACACAGGGTCCAATCTGAACTCCATCCTGTTTGATGCATTGCCAGACGAACATGCAAGTCCCTTTCTCTCCCATGGCGTTGGTGCAACTTTCTGGTCTGATTTTGATGGATGATACTGGAAAAGAATATGATATAAAATTTTATAGAATCTCAGTTAATTTGTATTAAAATGGAAAAATAGAATATGGCTGTTGGGGAAAATATAGTACTATGTTTGGAAGCTACAGTTTGATTTATAATAAAGATTTAATTTATTATAAATCAAACTGTAGCTTCCAAACATAGAATTTTTTTGAAAAGCTAAAATTTGGATTATAAACAATTGAAATTTGACTTCTATGAGAAAAACCATTCGATTTTAATTTTATTTTAATTCCTTTATTCTATGCAACATATTCCTAGTAATGAGGTAATTTTCTGATTAAGTAAATAAATTTGTAGACACCGAGTGCATTATTCTTTTAATATTCCTTTAATATTAATGTTCGTAAATGAATTTGCTAATATTTTCTGATAAATATTAGAAATATGTTTGCATATAAGACTTTAACACATTACTTGTAACAGCAGCATCTACTTGAATAGTTAAATGAGGGTTATCAAAACATTGTCATATTATGATAATAAGGAAAAGATGGACAACTACCCCTTCCCCCTGATTTCGAATGTGAAAACTCTAAAAATTTCTACAAAAACTTAACAGGCAGCATAAGAAGGATTGGTATGTACACAATTAAATCTTCAAATTTTTCTTACAAATATGAAATCTATATGTTGAAAAAATATCATTATATATTTTTCCCTGCATATAAAATTTATAAACAATACTTAATGTTGGAATGCTATTCCATTTAACATATTTTATTGGAGGATTCTTGAGATTAATACATTTTAAAAATATAAATAAATAGCATATTTTAAGCTAAACAAAATAAATTACATATGTATTTGAGATCACGTGATCAGAAATATTGTTAACAAAAATACTAAATTTGCTCATATTTAGTTGGACTTGTCAGTGTACTCTTTTATTTAATCAAAGAATTTCGTTTCCTTTATGAGAACAATAATTTTTTAATTTAAATTTAGATCTTTCTGTAAATATTTGTTAAATTTATATTAAAAATTTCTTTTTAAATTTTTCTGGTATTGATTGCATTTTTTCTATAATATTCTTTAATTTTCTGAAATTTTAAACTAGATTTGTATATATTATTAGAAATTACTTTTAATATTATAGTAAATGTAGAAATTATGGTTTCTTTATTACTCTATCTTCTTCTAGAAATAATTTGAAAAAATTCGAGTTAAATTCTGGTATCTCAATTTATCATTTGTCACTTAAGAATCTAACAAGAGAGGGCAGCACCAAACGCTTTCCTATGTTTATCAATAGATGGCAGCACTAAATTTGTATGTACAATTTTTAAAAGATTAAAAACTGATACTTACCATTTTGTCCAATGATTAGAAAAACAAGTAGTGTATAATACATCGAAGTGCATGCTTTTAGGTACTTTTTACACTTCATCGTAAGACACTACGGGCTTTTCCTAAAAAGAAAAAATGCTAAATATATAAATTATTTCTTAAAATAATACTAATTTAAAATTTCGAAATAATGTGTATTTCCAGAGTAAATAAACATTAATATTTCTTGAAATATCTATGAATTTTAATATGCTTTGCCAACATTTGATGCAATATTTAAAATGTATTTAGTTTGTTTTTTTAAAAAAAAAAAAAAAAGAGGACATTGGTATTGTTTCTTAAATATCTCGAGAATCCGAGTGATAATGCTTTGTGTTAAAAACATTTTTTTTTTTGTACTAATGGTACTATTATAGAGTCATTTATTTAGATGATAATAAGTATTATATGTGATAATTATACTTATTAAATCATTTTAATTTCAAAATGTTTAAGTTCCAATATTGTTTCCTGACGAAAAAAATTTATAAGCTGAAATATTCGCTTTGAAATAACATGTAAATTTTCCGGAAGTGTTTTCGCATTTGAATCTTATTATCATTTTTATTTTCACAACAAAGCCAAAAAGCAGACATGATTATAACGATTCGAAAATTTTTAAAGAATCTAGAATAAATGTATAGTTTCAAACAGTGTTGAATCAAAATAAAAGTACATTTGCAAGGATTTTGTGTCATCTATTGTATACGGTTTTATTATTTTCAAATAAAACTTATAAATTTTTAATAGTGGTTTAATTATATTTTCCAGTGAATACTATAATCCAAAATTCTTAAATCAAGAATTTTGTAATGTAAAATTATTTAACTCAGTATACGAAATAACATAGAATAAGAAGTATGAAATATTTTAGAAAAGACGTACACTTTGAAAATACTTTAAAATATTTATGAGCAATTTAAGAATAGACAAAAAATTGAAATATTTACGCGATTATAATGAATGGAATAATAAATTAAAAAAAATTCTGCGAACAGTCTAACGGCTACAACAAATCATTCTATTAGTTTTTATTTAAAATAATGTTGGTGAAAATATTTTTACCAATCTGTGTTGCATTTTCAATTTTGAAATTTAAAATGTATCGGCAACTACTATAAGGTCTACAATTTAAACTATTTCAAAAGAGAATCTGGTTTTCTCTATAAGAAAGCAATAGACAGCTTGTAAAAATTATTCAAGTAATATCTATAAGGAAATGCAATCTGCTGAGGGAAAAAGTCTCGTGAGAATCAAAATTTCCGAAAAATAATCAGGAAGTTTTTATCATAAAATAATTACTTTCAAAATTTATATTTTGAAAATATTGAAATCATGTATTTTCGTATTCATAGTTCTTCACTTCTAAACTTTTTATCAAGCAACTGCAAATTCTGCAATATTTAATTTTAAGGCAATAAAGACTTGAAAAAATGTACATTAAAAGTAAAATCTTTGTTAATCTTTAAAAAAATTATCGGATTTTTTTAATGATAAATACTAAAGTTATGATTTATAGGTTATAACAAAATTAATTTTTAATTTTCTTTTACCTTTGTTCAAATCTTCAATTAGGTCATAGTTTTGTTCTCCAATTATTGGTTCTTTTTATTATTCAATTGAATTTCAACATAATCCCATACACTATCATACTATTAATTAATTCGAATTTTTTACTAATTTATTAATTTTCTCAATATCTTTATTTACTGGTATTTAATTTTGTGCAATATCTTTAAAATAGTTTATAATTAGTTAGTATATTACACTAACTATATTAAAATAACTAATATTAAAATATTTAGTTGTAGTTATCAGCTAGATAAGATGCTTTTTCAATTAATTCATTCTGAATACTATGAAATAATGTAGGAACTTTATTTTACAACTTTTTAATTTTAAATTCAAAATGCGTATATTCACATAACATGCTGATTTTCACCATTTATATAAATATCCTCAAAATTATTAGGATAAATGTGTAAATTGCCCCCTAACGTAGTTTTATAAAATAATCTGTTTAAATTTAAACGTTTCTTAACTTATTTTAATCTAGAATAATCAACTTAATTCTTATACTTAAATATCAAAATTTTGGAAATGTAATTTTTAAAAAAAAACTTTTGTACAATTTCAGGAAAATTATATTAATATATTATTCCTAAGATTTTAATCTTTAACATACATTTTCATAAAAATTTATATTTTGAAACTACTTCAGAAAAAATGAATTATAAATTTATACAAATGTTTAGTATCACAATCAATGATGAAATCTAAGAAAACTTACAAAAATAAAATTAGGTAAATATTATTTTAATATATATAATTTTTAAATTTAATTAATAAACTAATAAAAATATTTTAATAAATAAACTAATATAATTAAAAAGTAAAATAAAAAATACTGTAAACATAAAATTATACAATAATTTTATTAACAAATAATTTATATAATATTATTTAATAATTACAAATAATTTTGTTTTAATGCTTTGTATTAATGCATTTTTCATTTAAATTTATATATCTCAAAGTTTTAATCTTTAGTGATACATTCATAATTTTAAATAACATTTTTAAATCGATAATTAATGTAATTAACATCAACTACTTAGGAACTGATGTACTAATGGAGAATTTTACAGACGTGTTTTAGTCAAATACAACAATATTGAAAACAGAGTTCATTATTTTCTAAATGATCACTACGCATTTAGAGAAACGATTAAACATTGAATATTTCGGCCACATTATTGAAAAGAATTATATATTCAATTATAAAGATTCGTTATAAGCCAAAATTTCTTTTTCAAATAAAATAGTAAATAGCAAGTGAAAAAAACGTATTTGTGTGTGTGCTCCCGTTAAAGAAAATATATCCTAAAATTAGGGATTTTTCACAGAACCTTAAAGATTTTTTTTTGAACAACCAGGAACTTTATAAGAACATTTAAAAATAACTTTGTCCTATAATATATGAAATATTGCAGAAACAAAATATTAGTGAAAATAGTTCTAAGAAAATCAAGAAACAGCAAAGTATTAAGAATTTATCTTCAAAGCTCATTTTAAAAAGAAGCATGTTATTATTTTAGAATAAACGAAAATTGTAATCGTGTCAGAATTATAAATCTGATGTCAACTTATTTAAAAAGGAAAATACATTTACTCCATATATTAATAACTTTAAACGAAAACATGGCATAATAATAATATGCTAAGCAAATTTGTTGTTCCCAGACTAAAAATTATTAATAAAGAAAATGTAGGTTTTAAATTTTTGGAATTTAGTATTTAGTTTCGCATTACGAACGCTTTTCAGAAATTAATATCAATTCGATTGTATACTAATATTTGATTGAGTTAAGGTGAATTCCGAATAATTGCAAAAATGTTAATCAAAGAGAGTCAAATTCAGATAAGAAAATTTTAGAAACGAAATTTAGGGTAATGGCCTCATTGATGAATTTTTACTGCTTAAATTAATTATTTGAAGAAAGTTGATATAAATACTAGCGTCTATTTGATATCAATAGATGAAGTCTTGAGAAAATTAAAAGCAAAATTTTGACGGAAATAATTTTTCTGCCCCTTTCTTAATTTCTTGCTTATAAGAGTGATATCTAGAAAATTTGTTTTGCTCTTTTATCTCTCAAAAATAGTACTTTCGAATTTTGTAATTTAAGATCTTTGAAGTTCCGTTTTATGTTCATCTCCTCAAATTTTGAAGTATAACCCAATGAAAATTCAGGAATATACCTATTTCCTTCTCATAGTTAAAACATATATAAATATGCTGGTAATTATTAATTTTAAAAATCTAAATTCAATTTTGAGTTTCTAAAGGATTCTTAAAATTTATTTTTATTATAATAAGCTATATAATAAATCCATCATATAAATAAGAAATTAACTCTTGATGACTTATAAAATGAATACAGATTAAATACTGTGCAATTTTTTATTTGTACCTTTTTATTATCAAAAGTAACTCACTACACAAAAATTAGCTATGCATTAAATTTCAAGATTTCTATTGACAATAAATAGAAATTTAATTTTTTTTAAGGAAGGGTTAAAAGCAAATGTATGCTTTAAATTTACATTGTGAGTTTTTTTGATAAGCATATTGTGCTATACCCATAAAATGGTATAATTTTATATTTAACCATTTTTTATGGAATGTTTATGATGACAATTTGGTGAAGAAATTTGGAATTGGACGTTAATAATGTATTACTAGAATATCAAAGAATTAAAATAAACATAGCTACGTTGAATAAGCCAAAATAATTGAGCTTCCTGTTCAAAACGTTTTCATAAAATTTTATATTAAAATTTTATAATAATTTTATTATAAAATTTTATTTATAAATTTTAGATTTAAAATTACACGAGATACTTTAATTTTTTCAAAATTGTGAACACGTAATTTATTACTTTTAGAAATCTGTTCATATATACATTTATTAAATTTTCAGTACATAGTAAATTCTGAGTATTAGCAAATATATTTAATTCAATAATAATGTACTTTTAATTTTTGCATGCATTATACATTTTAGTCAATAACAATTTTAAATTAAATTTAAAAATTAATTTAAATTTGATTTATTTAAATTAATTTTAATTAAATTAAAATTTAATAATCCCTAAATATATTCTTAAATATCAATAAGAATATTATATTCAACGTTATATAAACAGATTATATAAACACATTAGAGCCAACACATTAGAGCAAAAAAAAATATATTTATCCAAAATTAGAAACACAAAACTAAAATTTATTTAACGGTGATGACTATAGCTCTTATTCAATAAAATATTCATAATTACCGAGGTAAAAAATAAATGCGATTTCTATTTAAAGAGGCGAATGAATCACGTTTTAGTCATTAAATTAGTGTTATAGTTTATTTCAATGGAAAAGCATTTAGTTTTGATAAATGCTCAAATTTCTTAATTAAAATAAGTGAATGAGCTTCTGAAAAGACTTGTTTTGACAATTTTGCATACCTTGAAATTATATTACAATAAATTTATAAACAAGGTTAACTAAAAATACACTATTTTATGAATAGTTAAAAATTCACATCAAAAAAAGATTCATTAATATGTAAAACTGTTTGATATAACTAAAACTAATTTACATCGAAAATGTGTATGATACGAAAGATTGATAAGTGAAATGAAATACATATTTAGAAGTTCAATCTTGTTATTCTAAATTTGTTTTATTTAAAAATATGTTTCATATTTCACTAGTAAATTTTGGGCTTTTTTCAAAAGCATGCGTACACATTTACTTTCCCACTGCAGAAACCATATTTTTAATTCATTTGTTATAGTAATACATATAAATGCTATGCAAATACATTTAAACAAATAAGGCATAATTTTAAACATTAGTATCAAAAATTTTTCATACATTAAAAGAAAATTGTTATCTTTAAATATAATTAAAATTGATATAAGAAGTAATAAAAATTAATTATCCCATATTATGCTACAAGGTTTAATGAAAAATATTGCTTTTATATTGCTTTATAAAAATACTTTTATTTAAAATCTTCATGTAAGCTTTTATTTTTATTTAATTCGTATATTGTAAATAATAAAAATTGCTATGATTAATACCAAATTTTATATTCAATTAGAAAAATCCATTTGGATCTTCAAATCAAAATAAGACAGCTAGGTTTAATGTTAAAATAGCACTCTTTTCACCACGAAAAATAGTTCGTCCTATCCCAAGTATTGTGGAACTATGGGAAATGAATGCTGTGCCTCTATTTTCTGCATGGACGTCTCTCGGAATGGGTACTTGATAGTTTTCTGGGTTTCCTCCCTTGTGATACAAAAATAT
This sequence comes from Latrodectus geometricus, assembly GCA_026290005.1. Taxonomy (NCBI): domain Eukaryota; kingdom Metazoa; phylum Arthropoda; class Arachnida; order Araneae; family Theridiidae; genus Latrodectus; species Latrodectus geometricus. The sequence continues at coordinate 1,291 of JAPDSC010032082.1, read as the reverse complement.
AGCCTTTTAAAATTTTAAAAGAAGCCAGTTTACATGATGGATATTGATGAGTTTCATGACAATTTTTGGCCATTAGGCAGCCTATTATGTGAAGTCACAATTACATAAAATGCTTAGCTATAAGTAATTTTTGTTAAAATTATGCCTTAAGGAATTAAAACTTTGATGAGGAAGAAAGGATTTACTACCTGTTAAGGTTTTATAATTACTTGAAACTACTAAAACTAACTCATGAAAAATTCTACTTGATAGTTGAAGATAAAAGTTTTGCTAGAAACATGAATGCATTTTTAAAATTTAAAAAAAATACTAAAATTCAAGTGTATTTGGCTAATGGAAGTTAAATTTAACAATTTCTAATAACAATTTTTGAAAAAAATGTACATTTATCATTTACGAAATAAATTCATTAAAATTTTAACATTTTAAACTTGTTTTTATGAAACACCATCAATTATGAATAATAATTCACATTTATAAGCTATTTATTTTATTATAAGACCCTTAACTAGTTACAATTTCCTGTTTCCAATAACAAATTTTTGCTCGAATAGCACTAAATTTGAATTTTTTACGCTATCAAATTAAAGAAAATATTAATTTATTAAAACTCTGTAAAATTTGATAGTAAATAAAATATACTTAACTATATTTATACAAAGTGCGAAAATAATTAGATGAATATAATTCAAAAATAAGCTCTAATTTTTTTAACAAATACTAGTTTCCAATCTATTTTTATTTTTACTTACTCCAAAATTCTTATTCCACACTTAACCATCAATACCAAAATATTTTAGAAACTGAATTTATAACAAATTGGAGATTTTGTTTCTGCATTATTTTAAATTTTTACTTACTTTAATATTCTCATTTGATTAATATTTTAATAAAATTATGGATAACAATTGTTCAGTAAATAATTTAAAAAACAAGGGTTTTTCTATTATGATCGAGGAAATCAAAATATATGATTTTAACAGAAACAACTATTTTAAACCAATTTCTAATAAGCATCAACTTTCTGTAGGCGTGCCAAACTTGGCACGCTGTGCAATTTTCAACGCACTCTTCAGCCAGTTAATATTAAGTAGTGCCAGTTAATATTAAGTACTAAATATTAAAGTTAATATTAAGCCAGTTAATATTAAGTACTTCAATATTAAGTAGTGATTAAAAATAAATATCAGATTAACTTTCAATTTTTAATTATATTGAACAAATATGGTTATTTTTCTTTTACTCATTTTTAAAACGGTACATGAGCATTTTAATATTTTTATCTTTGTTA
>JAPDSC010032075.1:0-24687 GCA_026290005.1 Latrodectus geometricus | reverse complement strand
CCCACGTGCTACGTAATCTGTCCGGTAACCATGGTTACCGCTTTGAGCTTTCATCTCCTCAGCTGAAGCACCAGCCTGTAATCTAAGCGGTCACGTCTAGAGCATGGATTTCCATCCACCCCCACCCCACTCTCGTGTCAGGTTTCATCAGGATTCTTTGACAAACCATAGATTTGCTTTCCGTGGCGATTTCTCAAAGTAATAAAAACTAGTTTTGTCGGCTGAAGCGGAAAAATGAATGGCAATCGAGACGTTATGCGTCTAATCACCCGTTCTAAGTTCCCTTTTTTTAAGAAATATTCGTAAAGGAATGCTCTAATGTTTTAAATATAAATGAGGTAATATAAAAATAGTATATAATTAGAAAGTATCCTTACAAATTTTACTTTTAACCCTTTCTGTTTTATTAAAAATGAATGTTTTTAATTTTATAAATATATGTATTTATTAAATGAGGAAACTTATTTGTCAGAGTTAAAATTTACGTTCTGTATAACATTTATGACACATTTCGGATTTGTATAACATTCGCATTTTATTTTAAAATTAATTTATAATAGTCCTTAAAAATGGTTAGTGTAATAATAACCTTATTCATTAAACTTTTCTTAGAGCATATTTTGGCTTATTTACCCCAGTTCAGTCATTTATCCTAGTTGTTTACACACATACCTTCCATTCGAAGAGTTCTTCGAATTGAAGATATGTGTAAAAACTATGTGAGGCTATATGTAAAAACTGGATTCCAAATAAGCATAAGTATCCAATGGAATGAAAGGTCCCGAGTTCGATATCAATTATTGCCTAACAGAAAATGATGGATATTAAGGATCTGATTTTTTGTATGCCCGTCTATCAGAGTGAGTGCTTGGGAATTTCCCAGGTTCTCACTCTTGCAACACGGCCCACTATCTAAGAAAAGTCTTCTAAGAAGGCACTTATGCGCAACCAATTTAATCTATGAAGTTAAATTGACTGGCATAAGTGCCTTCTAAGAATTTAATCAAACCAAAAACTAGTTATACTAGTACTAATATAATATTAATATATCAAGATCAACTATAAGCTAACTATTTAGCTATCAACTTAGTAAATTTAGTAAAGAATGTAATGGAAAAGTCTTAAGTGGTAAAAAAAAAAAGTTTAATTAGAAAGTAGGGAATTCATCTTTTGAATATTCGCTAAAAATCAGTTTTATTTTACTTTATAAATTCCGATTTGATAGCCTGATAGTTAGCGATCTTCTCTTCGGTAAAATTGTTCGTGGGTTCGAATCCCACTTTGGGTTTGGATGTTTGCAGAGATTCAGAATCCACTTTGAGTAGTAGATCTCAATCTTTGTGTGATTAAAATGACCGTTGAATGATAAACGAAAAAACCATCTTCATTGTAAATTTCAAAATCAATCCTGCTATTGACTTTACTGCATCATCAGACTTATTCAATATGATTCTTAAATATCATTACTAAATGTATATGAATATGTATCGAGAAATATTATTATAAGAATATTTAGTTTGATTAAAATAATGAGGAAAATTTATAAAGAAAAGATCTAAATTGCATCGAATTCAAATGTCTAATAGGAATAACATATAAAAACTATTTTAATTGAATGATGTATTTATAATTTTCATTGCTTAGTTTGGTTTGTAAATGAAAGTAAAATTAGTTATTATGTTATTATTATGATATATATATATATATATATATATATATATATATATATATATATATATATATATATATATAATATTAGAATGACATTGGTTGAATCCCAACCACTATCATGATGCCAGAATTATAGGAATGATAATCTACACTCTAGATAAGTGACGATCCTGCCTCTTTTGGATTCTTCCACTATCGATTCTTTTTATTTAAGGCACAACACAATATTTCGAGAAAACTTTGATCTTACAAAGCTACTTACAAATTAGAAGTCCAGTAAACATCTATTTTCATTTGATTTTTATATTTATAAGATCATTTCTTCTTGAAGTTGCAATTAGAATAATTTAAATGGCCAGTAGTGCATTTCAGACGCTTCCTAAGAATTCGTAGCAAAACTTCAACGACAAACTGACAAAGTTTAAAATACATTCTCGATTTTTTCTTATATTTTTTTGTTTCAAAACAATATTGGTATAGGAAATAAAGTTGGTTTTAAATTTAATATATGGAAATGTTAATAAAAACTTAATAAATTGAGAAAAAATTTCCGTTTGCCTCTTTTTGTTGATCGTTGCTGTACTGGTTATTTATTTATTTCTATTATTATTATTATTATTATTTTACATAAGTAGGCTAATTTGACCAAAACTTATGGTTAAAATGAATTCCGAACAGTTTCAAACACCTAACCTTAGGTGGGAATTGAATTCAAGAAATTTTGAACTAGAGGCTAGAGAGATAACAATTCAGTCAGCATTTCAGTTAACTTCTTTACGAGTTACAGCCCGATTTCAATTTTGCTAACGTCATCAAAGTGCCTAGAGATGCACGCAATAGTTTGGGAAGTTGTATGAGTACGACTTAGATGGATATTTACAGACTTTGAAATTCTGAAGGAGTTTTAAAACAACTAAAAGAAAGATTATAATGCGAGATCATTATTCATTTATGCCTTATGAATTTGATATGATTTGAAAAGACTCCTAAGTGCAAATACCTCTTTAGTGAATTGCAGTAACTAAGTCTCATAGAAATGGCAAATAATTCATTATGTGGGTGTGAAATTAAAGTGTTCAATATTATGAAATGACTTTTCAAGAAAAAAGTGAAGTGTAATTCAATATGTCAGACAAACCTACTTTATTACAATATAAATACGTTAATTTAAATTTTTTTATTTTTTTGAAGAAGTTACATTTGTTACAACATTTTTAACGGGCTCATATTTAATAAATTCATTTAATGAGTCTAATTAACGTTACATAAAGAATTAAAATTAAAATAAAAAATAAATTATTTTAATAAATATTTTTACAGTTTTAATTTGCTATGTTTTTTGAATAAAATATTAGGTTGAGGAAAAAGTAATCCATTATTTTTTCGGTAGACGCCTGTAGTGATCGATATCTCGTCAGGTATATATCAAACAATTTCAGATTTATGCTCGTTGGAAAGATGACATTTGACACTAAAATATCCTCTTGCGGTTTTTTGCTTGATTAATTCAGTTACGAGTACAAGGTTTTAAAAATGGAAGACAACAAACAGAAAATTCGATACATTTTCGTTTTTCTCTTGTAACGGCGAAAAAGATAGCCAGGTGGCTAAAATTGTGAAAGGTGTTTATCGTCCTATATAAGAATGTAACAACCAGTTACGTACAATTTTTGTTTCGTCGATTCCGTTGGGGTATTTTTGATGTTAGAGATGCACCTCGCATGTGGGTACAGCATCGTCGAAAATGCCTATAAAATATCAAAAATGATCGAAGTCAACCGCATGTCAGCAGTCGTAACGCGCAAGACCTAAAAATCTACATGAAAGCTGTCTTAAACCTTTTTACAAAGCGAATCCAAAAGAAGAGACATAAAAATCCCGTAAAAATAATGGATTTCTTTTTCCCCAAACTAATATGTAATCTTCATTAAAGCAAATTAAAGCATTAAACAAATTAAAATTTTGTATCGTTACCTGATGATAAAACTGTCAGCTAGGTAGGCAACTTTAATTCCATACCGCATCACTTAACTTTAACTACATCATTTTTTTTAAAATAACATTAAAATAATTTTTAAAATAACACTTATATTTTTGAGAAAAGGTATGTAAATTAACTTTTTTATCATGACATTTTTCTAATTTTGTTTTTAGCATTTATCATGCTATTTATTTTAATTTTGCATTTAGCTTTCTATAAAATAGAAAAATGTTATGATAAAAAAGTTAATTCACAAAACTTTTATCAAAAATACAAGCATTATTTTAAAAAAAAAAATATTTTAGTGTTTTTTTTTAAAAAAAAATTCTAATAAAGATTATATCTTTTATTAAAAAAAACATAATAAATTAAAATTGTGAAAATATTTATTAAGAAAATTGAATTTATTGAATTTTATTTAATTTCAATTCTTTATATAAAAAATAGACTCATTAAATGAATTTTATTAAATATGAGCACTTTAAAAAAATGTTATAAATTTTGCTTAAATTGCATTTGGCATTCTATAAAATTAAATTCTAAGAAATTCGTGCATTTGATTTCTTACCAACAACCTAATCGTCTCATTATGTTTAATTACTTTACAAATATTAGAGAACTTTGACTATTCAAAATTACTAAAGTTTGAATCAGTAGTTGCTTGTGTGATAATCACAATTGTTGTAAACACGAAGAACTGAGAAATAAATGATTTTGTTCAGGTTGGATTGTAAGAGACAAGATTGTTAAATGTACCAAATTACACTAACAGCAAATTAAAGTTTTGTATCGTTACATGATGATAAAACCATCAGCTAGGTTAGCAACTTTAATTCCATACTGCACCACATAATTTTTACTACATCAGTACTACCAGTCTACACCACACTAGTGGAGAAATATTAGATCATGCGTATGTATATGGTGCATAATTATCCGTAGTAACTAAGTTGTCTCTCATATAGCCCAAAACTATGAGAATAAGTGGGAATAATTTTTTAAATTTCATCACTTGTCAAAAAAATTTACAAAAACAAATTTTTGGTGCTTTTTAGCTACATGTTTATAGAAAAAGATAAAAATATACCAAAGTTAAACAAATACTAAGCGAATTAAAATAAAATATTAGATAGTATTCCATATTTTTCTGAAGGATAAAACAACAAACATATATTTAAAAAATTTTTTAACTTGTGAATAATTTTATAAATTTAAATAGTATTTACAATTTTATAAGAAATATGGCTTTTGAGTTTCAAAATAAAAACTTCTTGTTTAAACAATTTCGAATTTTAGAATTGTGGTGATTTTAAAATGCCATAAATCAAAAATAATATTTGAGCTTTCATGGTCTTAAATCCTTAGTAAAATTTTTTTTTAATTTGTATTTTTGACAAGCCTTTTTGGCTTGCTTTCAGAAACTTTGCCAAGGTTTTCCTTATTCTAATATTTTTATAAATTACTTAAGTAGAATGTACCTAAGTAATTTTTTTTCTAAATAATAAGTAAAAATTCTCTTCCGTTGGAGAATATGTTTCGAGTAAGATTTCTTCCAGTTTGTGTATGAAGATAAAGTATTTGTTATTGTTGCAAATGAATGGAAATTTTTATTTGAATTTCCTATTGTCTGTCATTTTCTTACATCTCATCTACCTATGTAAAAATTACGATTAATTGTCCATTTTTATCGACTCAAGTCATGTGAAGCCAGAGTTAGGTGATGAATACAGTATGAGATTCGTTTATGTTTTCTGAATTCGTAAGTATTAATTGTTTCAATAATTTTTTTAGACAAATTTGTGAACTATGGAATTTGAAAAATTGAATAATTCTAAGTATTGTATAATCTATTGTTTCCTTTTTTTAGATTTCCTAAAAGTAATCAAAACATGTTTAAAGATTGACTAAATTATTTTGAGAATTTTCATAATCATCATGTTCAATTTTGATTAATAAATACTTTCAAAAGAAAGCTTTTAGACATCAGAACTTCAAAATTGATAGTTATTAAATTCAATTTCTGATCAAATATAAATTATATTCACTAAATCTAATAATGAGCTACGATATTTCATTAAATCTTTTTTTTAAAAGTAAAAATAAAGATGTTTATGTAGAAGAATCACTTATTTTGTTTATCTTTTATTTATTTTTTATGTGTAATAAAGTAAATACAAAATTTACTGAATAAGGTGACTAAGCAGGAAAATTTGTCAGTTCAATTTTGATATGAAACCAACGTGGATAATCCAAAAATTGTTAGTTAATTTTATGGTACCCATTATTGACACAAAGCCAAAATCATTCTATTTGGAATTTGTTTATTGTTCTCATAGAGTTGCAGAATGCTGTTTTTTAAAATAAAGATTTCATCAAAAGTATTTTTTGTTAAATGAATTTTGTAAGATATAATACGAGAGGTCGGGAACATAATTTAATATTAATTGACATTTAGTTCTTGCTTTGGAATCGATAATTATTTTGGTTGACACTGGTTTATATTTTTTGGTTATTTATTGCAGGAGCTATATAAATAAATTACTTAAAACACTCCATGTAAGTTAAGGAAAATTTTGGCATTTTATTTCACCAGAACTATAGCTTGAAATATAGTCAAATCATCTGTATAGTTGGTATAAAATTGAAGCCATCAAAGTAACCGTTAAAATATGTAAGAATTTGAAAATTGTGCTGACATAGAATATTTTATATTAATGTATAAAATAGTTCGGAAAAAAGAATATTCAATTGATTGCTTATTATTGAATATAACTAATATAAAAATCAAAAAAGATTTTATGGATAAAACTAAATTAGTCACCTTTAGACAAAATTCAAACTAATCACTCCAAAATCTAAAATCTAAAATATATTATGCTGGTAGTTGTCACGACATAAATCATTGACTTGTCATCTTGTGATGAATTATGTCAATTAAAAAGTAAATCATAAAAATTTTGTTTGTGCTCTTTAAATAAAAATCAAACTGAGGTGCTCGGCTTCTATTAAGAATAATTCTTATTAAATAATTTCTGCATTTTAATACCATTCAGATTGATAAATAATAGAAAAAAGAATTACGCAATTCGCATGTAATTATTTGAGAAATATCTAAATATTAAAAATTAGTAAGAATAATTTTTTATTATGAATTAAATATATTAAACGGAAAGTGAATAATTTTACAGATAGTTGTTTTCTAAGGAATAGTAACAAAATATAATTTTTACTCAAATGCTTCTTCATTAAGTGAAAAAATAATGTGACTAATTTATGTTCTGATCAACTTAAAACATTTTTGATAAGAAAAATATTCTTTATCAGTTTGAAATTGTAATCTTATCTCCATTAAGTCTAATTTTTGCAATCAAAAAGTTTCAATACACATTCTTCACAATATGCCAGATTTCATGTGCCCAAACATCGCCAAACTGAGCAAAAATGGAAAGGGAAACATTTAATTCTGGTTACGTGATAAACTACACTTGTTTGATGTGACAGTTATACGGATTGAAGCATTTTTAAAGCTAGTTGATTGTTTATTCAATTGTATGAAATACGTGTAATATTCTGTTTTTTTTTTCTCGATAGAAATTTCAAAAATATTCCAAAGCGAAGCGATATTGTTTTTAGTTTGACTCAACATCATTCTAACACTTAAAGATACTTGCTCTTTGAAGCGAATTTAAATAAATGTATCTGCATTATACCATTTTTCATTAAAATTACAAAACTTATTTCACGTGAAGCCAAATTTGAAAGGTTTATAACTATAAACACATTAAATTTACTAGAAATATCTAAGCGCAAACATTCATAGTGATTGTGTCCTATAGATTGCAGTAAATTATAATAAAATTTCCTTACCTTAACATCTAAATCTCTATATGTAAAGTGTATCAATAAATATAGGAAGCTTTAAAAGTATAAGTATTAATTTAAAAAAAATATGATTTCTATTTGATTTGCGATTTATTAAAATTCTTCGTTTACGAAATATAACTGAAGAGGTCTAAAGATACTAAGCATGGTGCTGTAAGTTTGTAAGAAAATTGTAAGCCTCTCTAACTAGTGCTGTAAATAATTTAGCTGCTTTCTATCAACACTTCAAGTAGTGGAAAAAGTAAGTTTGCGAGGCAAGAATGCCCTAAAGTAATCAAGAAAGCTCTCAACAAATGAAGAGACCAGGAAAATTCAGCAAAGAGGTAATAGCCTAAGCCTCTAAAAACCAATTTTGTTCGAAGGAGTGCGGCTTTTCTTTTATTATTTAACCCTACAAGTTCGAACAAAGAGCTTTCACTGAAAAGAAAAAAAGCGACGGTCTTACTTCTTTTCTAAGGAAAACGCCAATTGGAGCGCTATACTATCGCGCTATATTTTAGATTGGCCTCGCTATTGAACTAGGCAAGGCCAGGATGAAGAAGTAAAGAAGAAATTACTGCTTTTCAACCTAATTTATATCGCTTTGATCAGGAAAAACGTCTTTTATAATTCATATGTGTCCTAGTAGTTTTCGAATTAGCAGCAAAGCAACGGCAAAAAAAAATTACGTGCAAACAGCAAAGACTCGTAAATTCTTCTTACACTGGGTCAACTTAAAAGACATCAATCGGAAAATGCTTACTCTGTATTTTTCCTTGATTATTTTCTATCCCTTCTAGTAAATTCAAAGTTATGTTATTTTGGTATTATTTGAGAAATGTGTTCTTAAATTTATAAAATTACAAAACAATTACCTTAAAAATGATTTGAGTTTTTATTAGAAATTTAAAGTATAATTACGAAATATGCAAATGTAATTTGAAAAGAAATTAATGTATTTAATTTGTTAAGTTTAATAAACTCAATTTTCATTTTTGCTTAATCAATATTTTAACAGGTCTGATTTAAAATTTATATATTATTTTATTTTGAGAGCCTCTTATTTTATGAGAATAAATGAAAACAAAAATATATGATTCAATGAATTAAAATTATTTTAAAGATTTCTGTTTCTAAAAAATATTTTGAAACAAAGTTTTTGAAGGCAAACATTTATTGAAATTCTCTTTTTTTCATACATATCGATTTTAAAATTTCTGTACAACATACTTTTCGATAATTTCATATGAAGATAAATATTTTATTCATTAAAAATAAAATTTTGAAATATATTTTTGATTTTCTATGCGAAATAAAATTTTTTCCATAAATTCGTAAGTAATTAAAAATAGAATTAACAATTTTCTAATTTAGCATAAAGTTTCTTGTAAAAATACAAAGTGAAGTCATGATAGATAAAATTTATACAACAAAATATACTTTTGTAGTTTGCACCTTTTATTTTCTCATAAGTAAAAAGAAAAGAATAATTTTCGCTTTATTTGAAGAATTTGTTTTTTACTTAATGGAGGCTTTATTTTAACCGCTTAGAAGAAAGATTTATTTTGCTTTTTACTTTTTTTGATTGAGAATCTTTATCACACTTGATTTTCTTAAACATAAAACTTAAATAATAAAAAAGCATTGAAAATGCGTATTTTTTATTTTGGTTTGGGAAAAATGTTGAAAAAATAACCTTAAGAAGTTTTCAACAATAATAAGATTTTCGTTTTATTGAGTAATCGAAAATATGTTGAATAAAGTCCATAAAAACAAGCTAAAAATATAACTGAGTGATTTTCAAATTTTAAGCAATGTTTAATATTTTGAAAAGACATGCATTAATAAATATTTTTGAAATTAAATAAATTAAACTTAGTTCTGAGAAGAAGAATGAGACGAGATAAGTAATTATTCTAAATCTTATCATTTTAAAAATGTTTTACAGTTTTACATTATTTACGCTTTTAAACAATAAAATATTATTAACATCGGTCATACACAAAAGTTATTTGTATTTTTATGTAATCAAATATTTTAAAAAGTTTAATTACATGTTTAAAATTATTAAACGGTTGTCAAAGTATTTTCATGTAAATAGGTGTCAGAATTATAGTAAAAACAATTTAAAATGTTTATTTAATATTAGCCATACATGTACCTGAGAAGGGCAAATGATTTTATTGTTAAATAAAAATTTATCACAACTTAAATTAATATTGTTTAAAAATTTTTAGAACATTTTTTTTTATTATTTAGAATCAAACAATCTATGGCTAAAACAGTTAATGAATAATGTTTATTTACAGGATTACTTTATTCCTACAATTTACCATATAGTGGCTAGTTATTATTGGATTTTACAGTTATATAATTAATCGAAAGCTAATGAAATTATTTATGAATAGACTTTTTGTAAATTCTAACAGGCTTTTTTTAAAATAAAGTCAGTTTACTAAAATAAAGCTAGTCACAAATTTATCATTTTTCCACATCAAGTATCTTAAAGTAGTTTTCAGATTCAATATACTCAGGATATTTCATGAATTATTAAACAAAAACAGCAAAAAGAGGATTTTTAAAAAATGACTTTTCCTATATACTTGAAGATTAAAATAATTATTGCCTGAAAAATTAATACTTATAATTTTAACACAGAATCTAAATTATCAATTGCTAATTTTTGCTATTATGATAATGACCTCTAATGTATGAAAAATATTTTAACGAATATCTTTGTTTAGAAATAAATGCTTTTGGTATAAAGAATAAAAAAATATAACAAGTTCTAAGTAACTGAAGAATTACATAATTAGTATATATTTAATTTTCAAGTTTTTTCAATGCTTAAGTACTAGATTTGAACATTTTTAACTATATCATTCTTAGTTATACTGCAAAAGTCTTATCATAATCTGTTCTTTTATGATCAATTAATGCTATCAAAATTCTAGCAGTGAATATAAGGTATACAAGCTTGAACAAGTTTTGATACCAACAAAAATACATTTATTCCAATGATTAAGAAAATTAAATGTATTAATCTGTTAATGAAACCTACACAGATTAAAGCAAATTAAATTAAAAAAAATATATATCTTAATAATTATGAAATATGTTTCTAATATTTAATATATTTTTAACTCCTGTTGGATCCTTAAACAGATTAATAAATTTAATATATTTTTAGAATAATATTATCAACAGACAGTTGGTTGGTTCTATTTTCGTTAATCATAATGAACAAAAAAATAGTTGAAGAAAATCAATAAGCAAACAAATAATAGTGAGTTCTTGTATCTCACCTAGGGATAGATTTACATTTAATAAGTTTATTGGAGTTAATCTCCAACTGAACTATTTGTATAATAGACGTCATCTTGTTTATCCTTTCTTGCTCAGTAACTAAATGTCTGTGTTCATTTAGTTGGATCAATTTATTGGTCTGTGATTACTTTTTGTCTACGAGAGTTAACGCAAGTTGTCGATTACAAATAACTACAAATATCAAAACTCGAGGAGCAAATTGTGTTCTCGAATTTTTCTTTATGCTGAAAAGAATATGAAAATGAAAACATTTTGATTCACTTAGCAAATTGCAACAGGGTTAAAAGTTTTTTTTTTCAATAATATGTAGTAACTAAAGTATGAAAAAAGTATTAAGCTCTTATCTGTAACTATTAGGAAAACTCTCTCTAACTACAATCTTACTGTCATAAACAAGATAAATTTTACATTCTCTAAAAACTTCATTTGTTATTTCATTTATTCTTATTTTAGAATAAGATCTATATGGATGGATTTTAAAATGCTTGATTGACTTCATTATTCAACAGATAGAAAAATTCACTATCACTATGTTTTCTTTTTTTAAACTAGATGATTTTGAGATTCCCCAAAGATATCTTTTCATTCATTTTATTTTAAAGTAAAGGATTAAACCAAATTGAAAATCTTAACGCATAGCAGTTGTAACTATAAGAATATCAACTTTCTGGGAAAAGGGTTTAAAAAACGAAAATCCTCTTGGCGTGGGTTTAAAATTTGGTTTTAAAAACTGCTCGTTTCTATATTATCCATTAGTTTTTAGATATGTTATTAGGTCTATTAATAAAAACATATTTCAAATGTATAGATTATTATATTGTATATAGATATTTATATCAGTAGAAAATATGCATCTTTCGGGAAAGTATACTTTATAGAAAAGATTCATAATTTTCATAGAAGAGCTATTTATGAAAATGATAAGTTAGCATACTCGTATGCTTAGTAAAATGATAGAGATTTTATATAATCTTATTAGAATTCAACGCTCATTTAAATTAAAATATGGAGAAAGATAACTAAATAAACTAATAGGTATGTTTACGGAAATATTTTTCAGAATATTAATGAAAACAACTAACTCGTGAATTAATAAATTCATTGTGATTGCTATAAAACAGGTAAAACTGACTTATGATAGACGTTTCCGAATGTGAACTGTTCTTAACAAGTTCTATTAATATTTCCTTATTTTTAGTAGCCAAGTAATTTCTTTCAGTTTTCTTTTTGAAATGTTAATATCAAACTTACGAAACTGACATGCAACTTGAAAAATGGCATAATTATTTTACAACTTTGTAGTAACATAAATAAGGTTTTTGTATTTTTATTGCAAGAATAAATTAGTTTTATATCAAGGTTTAGCAATATCATCTGTTTATGTTTTTTATTATGTTATGATACTTTGATATAGTTTTCCAATTAAAAATATATATTTTAATTTATGAATTGTTCTCCAACTGATCAAAAAATTTACTTCATTCGAAAACTATCATTTAAAAATTAAATTGTATTGAAAATAGAATGAATAAGAATTCTTGGAAAGATGCCCTTACCTTTTTCACAAAAATTTCCATCGAAGTCTCCAGTTCCACAGTCACAAATGGCACCACTGTCAGTGCTTATACAAACTCCTCCATGCTGACATGGGTCATGATGTTGACAGGCATCAAGCTCATTCGAACGAATGCCTTTGAACTCGATGATGTCCTGCTGTCTGTGTGGACCTTCCTCACTGGCGTACATTACGTTCCTGATGGAACCCTGGAAGTGGGGCTCGAAGAATACAGATGGCAAGGACATTTGAGTCAACTTGGCACTATACCAGCTTGGTATGCCACCTATATAAACGAAGCTGTTGCTCGAAAAGTTGCCGAACTGGTAATCTGTTCCTTTAGTCACTTTACTTTGGGTGTCCTCGTCAATTTTTAGGAGGGTGTCTTCTACGTTCCGAATCAGTTCCACCCTATGCCACTCGTCATCGTGGAGGTTCTTCCCCGTGTGAGTTAACATAGCACCACCTCCGAGATTGAAACGAAATCTTAGCATCCCGTCCACAAGCTTGAGCATGAAGAAGTCACTTGTACCACCATCGTCCAAATAGAGGAGAAGTCCATTGGGTTCTGTCGTTTTGAACTCGAAGGATAAAGAATCCATGAGGCCTGCGTACCATCGTTTGAATTGAGCATAGGACGTAGGAGAGCCCTCTAGGACGAAAGCTTCAGAAACGGAGAGGGAAATAAACAGCACAATGAACATGTGCCTCCAGCAATAGCACTTCACATCCATGACTGATAAGAGTTTAAGAATGAAACAGATTACATTCTATTTCTGGGGCAATTTACAATATAGTCATTAGCACCAAAATAATATAACAATACTAGGCATGATGTTTGTCCCAAATATACATGTTGAGAAAAAGTTTATTTAAACATTAATTAAATTTTCCTGAATTACAAAATGACTTTGAAAATTTTAATCTTTTTCACATTTGCCAAGATGTATTATTGACAGTCAATGAAGAGATATTAATTTTGTAAATAGATGTGTAAATTTTAACTTGATTACGTAAATTTAATAATATGGTCGTAGTCTTGTTCTCTGTCAATAAATATTAAATAATAATATGAAATTAATTTTCTAGAAACAATAAATTAAATTCTTGATTTAATGACATTGATTTTGAACTTTAGTATTTGATTTGATGTTTCATCATCATTAATCGAATTTGAACGAATCATTGCCTTTAAACATTTTTAACAAACAATGAATAATTTTTGCATCAGTGATTTCATAAATGCAGAATGCAAATTAAAATTCTGAACTGTCACAAAAGAGAATCTTCTAATGAACTTTTTAAACTATTTGAATAATCAATTCAACATTCATAAAACGTTTCTTTCATAAAAATGTTTGTTTGTTAAATCGATGATTTCATGATGAATGTGTCCTTAATTAGTTTTATCACTTGATGTAAAATATTTATCCTAACAACAATGCCATCAATAACTCGCTAGGAAAATCATTTTCTCTCGCCAGAAGAGATCAGAGTTTTTTTCCCAAGTAAGAACATTAAGAAATCTCAATCTATTTAACTTACACTTAATTTTTCTCCTGGTGCTAAAGCTTTTAAGCAACTCCATCAAAAGAAAGCGAGCTCAAGCTCTTTTAATTCCCATTAATTCTCATTACATATGTTCGAAAGTGCTTCTCTATCTGGGAATGGAACCTTTTTTGGAGTGAAATCACTTCTCCGTGGCGACATATAATTACCCTCCTGTCTTACGTCAAAATTAAATTGGATTCATCCTAACTATTAATTAATTACTTCCAAGACAAAAAAACCTCATAATGGCATTTAAACATCTTTGTGGGCGAATGGCCGAGCAGCAGATTGGTAAAAAATATTAATCAAAAGCCCCGCCAACACTAAATGGAATTTATAGTGACAGCATTTAATTAAAATTTAGTTTTCTTTGCTCTGTGTAATCTAATTTTTCAACTGTTGTGATAGTCATTTACGCTGAATGTCTGCAATTTAATAATTCCAACCAGGGAAAGCATCGGCTTCTGAAGAAAAATTTACTTTAAGGAATAAGTCACAGTATTAATTAAGAACAATGTTTGGGATTTGGTAATGCAAAGGGTGTTCTTTCATATTTCGTGATGTGTTTCGATTCATCATCAGGTTTTTCCTTATTTTTTTGCCTTAAAAGGAAAATTATTTTAGTTCTCTAATGAAATGGCTCTCGTATTTCACTACTGTAGCTTTTCCTTATCACAGCTTCATTTATTTTTTGTTGATACTACCTTTGATGAATGAAAATATGGTTTTTCATCTGACGCTGTCGTCATTTCTTTACATTAAGTGTGTTGATTTTCTTTGTTCTTTTTCGGAGTCAAATGCAATTTTTCTTCATCAAACGAGGAAGTGAAGATGCAGTTGAAAAGAAAGTTCCTGTAAAGTAAAATATTATATTTTAAGGCTAATGAAGAACATGCCAAATTGAATTTTGTTTGCAAACACAATCAACATACTAGAAATAAGTTTTTTTAATGAATATAAAAACATGCGTAAGAACTTTATTTAATACTTGAGTTTATTGCATATTTATCAAATTAAATGTTTATAAAGAATAAATAAAAACACTAATATTTTTATGATGTTATTATACATAATCACAAAATAGAAGGGGAATAATAATTTTGTTAAAGTATATTTATTTATAATTTAGTTACACATTTATGTGTTAATATACTTATAAATAAATATAATTTAAAGTATATTTACATATTTTTGTAAAGAAATTAAGTAATTCCTGAAAAATATATATATACTAATTTAATGAATGATTATATATCTTAATTTCTATTAAAGATATATACAACACAGGAGATTATAGATATATATCCGAAGATTATACTCACAAGAGTATTATTAAATTTTTAAAACAAAAATTATTAATCATTTTAATGATATGAAACATCAGCACAAAATATAATAACTGTAATATTTTTATGAAAATATAATCTATATGCAATTTTTGTGCTTATTATGAGAATGGTTGAAATAAATTTTAAAAAATTATCATCGACTGTCATCATGTTGCACAATGAAATGTTATTATTTTTTATTAAATTGTTGATATGATTTTGTTGAAAATAAATAAATTAAAAGGTTAATATTTAATTTTAATTTTGAATACTTTATTTCTATTTTTAAATCGAAACTGGATTAAAATATTTTCAATTCAGTTTCCTTTCACACTATTTTTTTTTTGTTTATTTCATTTCATGAACATAAGTTGTATAACATTTTTTGTAAAACCAGTTTGCTATATATTCATGTGCATGGTGAACGTTTTATTGTACATAGTGAACGTTTCGATGCTAGATATTTTTAATTAAAATATTTATTCTTGTGTATTATTCCCTTTTTTATGTCATTGAGCCTAACCAAATTCATGAACCCTTAAGTTTTATGACTGAAGTGAAAAGTGAAGTGTTTTACATCCTCCGCTGGTATGACATGAATATTTCTTAGTAGATTGATTTCACACACAGTTAAGGGGATCTTCATAATTTCCAAGCTGAAGATCATCACACTTTGTTTGACACTATCAAAAGTATAAGCTTACAGAAGTGTATGCTAAATATACAATTTATACTTTACATTCTATAACTGTTATAAGTCAACATGAGAGATGTTCGAGTATACCAGGTATAGAACTTATAGCCTTCTGGCACCGAGAATGACATTTTAGCAACCAGATCACTAGATGCCGATACTTAGCAAATATAAATTAAGTTTTAAGGACATAGATAAACACAGAATTATAGTTTAATTAAATAAAAATATATTATATTATATAGTAAGATACCTAATGTAACCAGATTTTTAAGTAATTGAACTATTGAAATAAATTTTGCACTTTAACTAGTATAATGAAAATTTAAATTCAACCGGGTAATATATTTTGACACTAATAATGGAAATCTTCCTCAATATAAGTTATGTCAATTTATTTTAACTGAATGAAGAGTTACCTCTCCTTTTTGTTCACAAAGCAATTAAATATATTCATTACCATGCAGTTTTAAAGTCACGGCATTAAGTGACAAAGTCGATATCCAAGCTGGCGTAATCCTTTGAAAATATAATTGTATAGCATTATTCAAAATTAATGTCTTTGCTTGGAGCAGGGATATTTTAATGTCTTTACAATCACGAGAATGATACCTTTAACAGTTAAATTATTGAAAGCCTCTTGTGATATGCACAGCAAAAGCTATGGTAGCTTGGAAAAGAGAAATACTGTACTTATTACATTGCAATCATAAACTAAGGGTTTCGACAAGAACACAGTCATGTCAATATTTATGAACATATATTTTCAGTGTTCAATGTTTCTAAGTTTATGTTTTGATGTGCCTTCTAAGTTTGGAAAACAGGATGCTAGATTAGATATTGACATTGTCATTTGACAAGGACTAAAATGTTTAGAAGTGTGATTAGCAACATCAACAAAAATTTGTTGCCTGAAGTGTATATACTGCTACTGTATCCAACAAAATACATACGTACTTCTATATGTTATTAATTTTTGTTTAAAACTGTTTTGAATGATATATATATATTAAAAATTATATATATATATATATATATATATATATATATATATATATATATAAGTTATTTAATAAACTTCAAATTTTTCTAAATTTTCAACTCCTGTTTTAATATTTCAATTTTTTCACTAAATAATTTTTTTTATTTTAGTAAATTTAATTTTTTACATGAAGAAATACAAAATAGGCAGTCCCATTCTCGTGACTCGATACTTGATGAAACGCATTCACAATTGTGATATTTAACAGATTGAGTAGAGTGGAGAACCTATTATTAGGTATCGCCTGTGTACGCCTTAAACAGCGTGGGATTCGCGAAAGATGTGATATCGACCCATTATTGTTCTCTTCCACTTGATGCGAGTTGTCTAGACAGCTGAAAAGCTTCTGAATCATCTTTGGCAAATAAAGCATTGCGCCCATAGTGTCCGCTGAGCATTGCGATCTATAACTCAATTTATGATGAGAATAGAGAAATGTTAATTGAATAATAGCTACGTATTGTAGCAGATCAATACTCGTTATTAAGAACAGATATTAAAATGAATGAAGGTATGTAAGTGAATGAATTTTTAACTATTATCCAAGTAATTTACATACTATTTCAAGTATATTAGAAAAGTTAATGTATAAGGAATAATTTTAAATTATTTTTTCATTAAATTGAATAAAATTTTTACATTGTGTTATGAGGTTAGGCTGCTTTCGAGGGTAATTTTATTTTCGTACAAATTATCATTTATGTTATACTTATTACCTGATACCTTCATTTGAACTTATTGTGAGTTGACATCTCGTTAAGTACATCCTAGCTAACTGCGGCTGCTTTAAGGCATTTTTGAATTCACTGAAAGCGATACCTGGCAAATATCCATCAAGGAAGTGGGAATTGAACCCAAGAACTGTTGTGCTAAAGACCAGAGCTATTTCATAGTGAACAGTCTAACGGCGGAAGATTTTTATATGCTATTATATCAACCGAATAAATTGCCCTTTTGAAGGATTTTTCGAAATGGGGAGAATTTGCGTGATAGTGGAGCATAATCACGTGTCCCAAGAAGGGAACCGGGAAAATTCCCAAAACACCCAACCCTGGAGGGTTTCATGCTGAAGGTAGTAGCAAAAAATCCATTTCCCATTGTACAACTATTGCTGGAATCGAACTCGTGATATTATGTTCCAAAGAGTACTGTCCTAGCACTAGGCCCTGATGGGCTCAGTGCCACCCATTTGATTAATCGATTCATCACCATGTTATGTCATGTTACAGAAAAAAAATGAAATCATCTAGCATTTTTGCATTTATAACTCTTTTCAAGTAACTAAAGTAACCATCAAATTTGATCAATTTCTCTTTCGTATAAATATAGCTGAATATGCAATATCTGAAACGAACCATACGTAACAAAATAAGTCATTTATTATGAATCAGAAAGTTCTCTATTTTATAAATTTATATGTGTGTGGAAGTGTTAGTACTGAAACAGAAATCTAGTTTATAGTAAAACCAAGTCAATATAGAAATAGAAACCAAGAAACTATTTTGGTTTTATATTATTTCAAAGAATAAATATACGTTCGACAAAATTTTGCATGTGCTCATTTAGAAATAAATAAAGAAAGAAATATAAAAATAAATGCGAATAACTAAAATAAATTTATATTTTAATTAATAATCTTTAAATTTACCATAATTGAATTTCTTTATACTTATAGTTTATAAATATTGTATTAGGTTGGGGAAAAAGAAATCCATTATTTTTACGTGAACTTTATGTAACTTCTTTTGGATTCACTTTGTAAAAAGGTTTAAAACAGCTTTCATGTAGATTTTTAGGTCTTGCGCGTTACGACTGCTGACATGCGGTTAACTTCGATCATTTTTGATATTTTATAGACATTTTCGGTGATGCTTTATCCTCATGCGAAGTGCATCTCTAATATCAAAAATATCCGAACGGAATCGACGAAAAAAAAATTGTACGTAACTGGTTGTTACAGTATTATATAGGACGATAAACACCTTTCACAATTTTAGCCACCCGGCTATCTTTTTCGCCGTTACAAGAGAAAAACGAAAATGTATCGAATTTTCTGTTTGTTGTCTTCCATTTTTAAAACCTTGTACTCGTAACTGAATTTATCAAACAAAAAACCGCAAGAGGATATTTTAGTGTCAAATGTCACCTTTCCTACGATTATAAATCTGAAATTGTTTCATAGATACCTCATGAGATATCGATCACTACAGACGCTTACCGAAAAAATAATGGATAACTTTTTCCCCAAACTAATATTATTTTCTGATTAGTATACGCATGTAATCATTAATTATTGTCCTTTATAAATAATTTTAATTATTATCACATTCATATATTCTCAGTTTAAAAATATGCATTATATATGTTCAATTATTTTAATACACATAAAAATTATAATTTGATGTATCCATGAAAATAAAATATAAATGCAAGATTTCTTTGTCGTCGATATTTTTTATGACTTTTCCAACATTTCTTAGTTTAACTTATCAGTCTTATACAAAATCTAATATGAAGTGTGTAATATTTCTTTCTGAATAAATGATTTGGGGGAAAAGAACAGAAACATTAACCATAATTTTATCTAATAATAACATTATTAGATAATAAAAAACTTTAATAGTTTTTAAATTATTAATCCAAATTATTTTGCTTAAAACAATTTTCATTTAAAGAATATTTATTTATTTCGTGGAACGAGGAATATTTTATTTGATCACTGGATTTGGCAAAATTAAATTTTTTTCATAATATCGTCATAAGTTTAACTCGGTCCCTTAGATACATTCAACTGATCTCACAACTGAATTGTTAGAAGTTTTGAGGGAAATATAAGCGATAATGTGTTCGATACTGGAGGCCATGATGGCATGGTTGGTTAAGGCATTCGTCCTCGTTTTCGGGAGGTAGTAAATTCAAATTTCAACATAACCGAAGATATCCGTAATTCCTAATGGTGGCTGAGACAATTTAGATAGGTCATGGTTGCAATATCTTCCATGTGAAATGATACCTCTAGTGGTGAAAGGTTAAGTTAGGAGTTTTTGCTTGGTCCCTGCTTCGAAATTAAAATGACCAATTTACTTTCGGGGCACACGATGGTGCACTCACATTTTACCCCACTATATAAGTTGCCATCACTTTCAGCCCTTGTAGTAAGGAAGATCTGAAATCCGAATAGCAGCCGAGCGTTAGAAAAAAATATATTCGATACCAATGTAGGATGGGAATGTTTGCAATGGTTCGTAATTTAGTTGAAATCAAGTTACAATCATCAGCTCTTGATTATAAAAAGTGCCAGACAAGTGAGAAACAAATAATAAAACTGAGATGCACTTAACTGAGCATATTAAAAAACATGATAATATGTTAATGCTTTTGCAAATAATTGTATAAAGCTTTAAAATCAAAAAATTCAATTTTAAATATAAAAAATAAATAAATGTAAGCAAATTATTAAAATTCTATAAATAGTTCAGGTATAATATAAATATAAAATAGGTTGAAACATTTGACCGAAAAATATGACTTTTCAATCAATGCCAGCAAAGCAAAAATAATATATAAGGATGAAATGCTCGTCATTAGTGATAGCTTTCCTAAAATGATAGGCAGTTTAAATTTATTCATAGGTATCCATATTTGTGCATGTTTCCTGATAATTTGTTTTTCTCATAATAATTTGTCAATTGATGTTTTGTGTAAGATGAAAATAAAACCTCATTTTATAGCTATATATGATACAAATTTGCAACCGCTGAAAAAGAGTCGATATAAGCAAATAAGGATATTTTTGTCAAAATATCCACCACATTTCCATTATAAATATCTGATGGTGAAAGGAAGAGAGAGAAAACGATCTTGTGCTTCATCCTATTCCAGAAGTTTCTCGTTAACTCTTTCGTAACGACCCGCAGGGCACGTAACACATTTTCCTGGACTTTTCTGGAAAACCGGGACTCTTTCGGGAGAAAGTGTGTGCCAAACTGCTATTTAATCTCGAAGAAGCCAATTATTTTCCAACCTCAGGGGCCTGTGATGTCTGGAAGGGCAATAACAAGATGCTGGGATGCCACGCACAACGCACAGAATTTAAACTTTTGCTCTCGCACGACATCATTTATTCAAGAAAAAAAAAGAAACATCGCTGTCACTCTATTCAACTATTTTCTGTGGAAAATAATTAGGGATTAAGGACCACTGGACTTGAATTTGATACTAATGTTCAGAGTTTCTGGTTATTGAACAAATAAATACAATTGAGTTTGATGGCAATATAAAAGGGAATTCTGTTTTATAAAGAGAAGGTAAAAGACGATAAACATTTTCCTTTGCATTAAAATTTTCTTTGAGAGTGATATCCCCTAGAGCCTTTTAAGGCACTTAAGTCTCTTCACGCATATCAGTCTCTTAAAATATGGTGATATTACCTTAATTTCCAGGAAACTTTTGAGACATCACTCGAGGCAATTACCAAAATGAAATTAAATGTGCTGATTAATTGGAACACAAGCCTTCAAAAAATAGTCTATCTAATATTTGGAAGGAACTACTACAATATTTGCTTCATCAGAACTACGCCTTGCTAAGAAATTCTTATTAATAGTTGTTCTTATGCTTATTAAATAGTTGTTCTATATAATGTCCGTTTGCGGCTTCAGCGTGGAAATTGGAGAGAATGTTATTAGCGCAGGTGAAATATCGTCAATGGACAAGATTCCAAATTACCAAGTAATTGGAGTGCTTAACAGTATTCGCTTGGAGAACTCGTGAACTGGAACCACATTCTAAAATTGCATTATTTAACAATCAATTTCTCAATGTAAAAGAAAGAATATATCTCATCATTGTTTTATCACAGTAATTGAGGTGCACATTTATTTCATTTTGAAGAGTGTGGGATTCTTTAAAACAGGTGGGTAAATGAAGTGGTACTTTACATTTTTGCACTGCCAGGTGGTGTCCTTTCTAATTTGTTGTCCATTATGGTAAGTTAAATATTGTCTCATTTTCAACGACGTATCAGAACGTCATGTGTGACTTTGGCCTGCATGACGTTCTGATACGTCGAATGCGATCAACGGGTTAATGCAATCGAAAGGTAACATTGAGCATTAACATTGAACATTGAGAAAAAAGTAGGACCAATTACAACTTTGTTTGAGTAATTTTGATGGCATTTAAGTAACAGGAATTTTAATTATTAGCTGTTCAGCTGTAATCTTTTATAACAAAAATTTACTTAACTGGGACCGATAGTTTAAAATGGATAACAAACAACTAAAAACATTCTTTCTTAAGTTGGTAGTCAAACACATGAGATACTGATTTGAAAGCCAGAATGTTACTCATTCAATAGATAGCAAGGCTTAAGTAAAAAGTCGTTTGAAATTAATGAAGCAACCATATAGACTTTTCATAAAAAATTTAGAACACTTTATTTGCATACATAATTATAATTTTATTTTCGATTCCAGTCTAATAATTTAATTTTAAATCAACTCAAACTTTATTATAAAATTTTAAATTATAAAATTTTTTTAAAAATAAATAAGTAAGATATATTAAATCAAAAACAAAGTTTTAAAGAATGTTTACAGTTAAATATTTAAATTTTATAATAAATTTAATATCATTTACAATTCTTAGTTGATATTTATATTATAGAAAGTAAGTTTAGTTTCCTCTTAAGTATTAGTTTAGGATTCTTATTAAGGTAAAAAATGTGTTGCAAAACTACTCAGTAACATCTGATACTCTGAGCATCCGATGTTATAATTACACTTGGAAGAAAAGTAATTATGCTTTAGGTTCTCTTAAGGGGATAATTATTTATATGTTAAGGAGGATAAGGTACTTTCTTTTAACGCGCGCAAGCGCTTTATACCTTATTTAGAGGAAGGAACTTAGTTCTAATAAACGTTTCTGGTTCATTGGTAAGAGATAATAATAAGTTAGAATAGATTTAGAATTGAGAAAAATAATCGAAAAACTAGTTTCTTCAAGAATTAAACTTCTATGACAAATTGTAGGTTCCCTTTTAATGTATATCTTCATGTGTAAGTTTATCTTACAAGTAATCATTGTAGAAGAAAGAATAGAGAAATAGTTTTAACGTGAATCGTAAATTCAAAGCTAAAACCTTTACATATGACTAAATTCAAAAACTTTTTCAACAATTTTTTCAAAATTAATATCATTTAAATTAAATTCCTTAATTTAAATTTTTATGTGTTTAATATGTGTTAAATTTAAATATATTGCTGCAACACCAGCATGTTTCTCTGTACCTGACCCTGAGCTAGACTCTTCTAAATTTAAATATGTAAAAAAATTTAGTTTATTTAAAATTTATTTATCTATAAATAAGAAAACAATGATGTGGAAAATACAATAATTAAAGAAATTAAGTTATTCATCTAAATATTTATTTTACAGCAACAAAAATTTAAAGTAAAAATAAAAATATATATAACGTGTTAAAAAAAGGCTAAACCTGCATAAAATGGAATGGGATTTAATATGTTTGCTGCTTTACGATTAAGTTTTGCTCATAAAAACTAAAGTGACTGGAAGTTTGGGTTTATAGAGTAGATTTCAAACTATTGCAAAAATTCACGTCTGTAGCATAATTAAATCCTTTTATAGCATAATTAAGATGTGGCACTAAATACCAGAGCACTATTTAAATAGATAATAATATAGTTCAATAGCTATCAATTCAGTTATAAAAAAATATTGATCATCCCCACAGAAATAAAAGTCAAAATAAGAAGTATATTAAAGAAAAAAATAAGTAATACATATATAAAATTTTAATTTTCATGTTATTAAATTAGATCAGCTAAATACCTAATATCATTTGTTCTTGTTCAGTTCATTAAATAAATGCCTCAATGAAGTATTTATACATTTATGACGAAATATACACCAGAGTTTTAAATAGATGATTAAAAATAAAGCATTAGAGAGAAAAAAAATGGGAAATAACAGATAAAATCAAAAATTCGATTTCCAAGAAGATCCTAGCTTAGTAAATAGATAAAGACTGTTGTGTTTTTAGAATCTTCACTATGAGTCTATAGCAAAGGTAATGGATAGCATTCAAACATAAAAAAAGAGATACGTGTTACAAAAAATACCCTAGCATTCGCTGTGATATATATATATATATATATATATATATATATATATATATATATATACCAAGTAAAAACTAATACCCATTTTTTGTAGTTGAACAATATCTATGATCGAAAATAGATCTTTGTTCGTCGGAAATTGAGCTACGTCGCAATTAACTATGGATATGTCGTAATCCATAGAAATGAAAAACGAATTCGGCACCTCTTACACTAATTGTAAACACTAAATGTGTCTTATATTATATATTTAACTAAGAATTCATGAAGTTTCGATTGTATTGAAATATTTGTAAAGTATAACATACCTCTAATCATCATTGAGTCATGGAAGCCAAAATAACACATTGTTTCAACTCTCGAGCAAAATAACACATTAATGTATTTTACTGACACCATCAAGAGATTTGGTTTTGCAGTTAGAGATAATACATATTCTTCGTATGAAAACATCTTTCAGCTCGAATCATGGTTTGGTGATAGTTACTGTCACAAAAATTTTTATTACCAAAAAAGTCAAAAATTATTTGTCATG